>JAMQGT020007796.1:0-10858 GCA_024447675.2 Pterophyllum scalare | reverse complement strand
CCTATTTACAAATAAAGATGAATGTGTGTGTGTGTGTGTGTCTGGTGTTAATGAGCAGAGTGCTGGGAAAACATGGCATTAACTGAGTGCTTGTGTAACTACGGGGGGGGGGGGCATTGTCAATGAGCTACACTGATTGTTCAACTGTTTTTCGCAGAGAAGAGACAAAAGTAGAAGGAAAAAAGGCATTTTCGTGCAAAAGTTTTTAATTGAAGGCCATGTGATTCCCCGTTAATCTGGATACGAACAGCATCCCTTGCAATGTTTAAAGGATGGGCGAGAGATTACAGTAAAAGTCATCTTTAATTCATAACTCAGCGGTTACTGTTCGCCATAGCAATGCTAAAACTGTACAAGTATGAACCTGGCACACTATCCCGCTTCACCTTCTACCGGCCGGGTTGTGTGTTCAGTTAAAAGAGAGACACTTTTGTGAGTTTAAGCTCGACAGGCATTACTGAGGCATTAATCTGGCATCATCATGTGTGACGCAAGCCCATGGTCATGTCAACAGAGCGTGAGGTAACAGCAGAACAAACCAATGATGTGCTTCGTAACAGTGACTTTGCACTAATGACTCAGTATTTTCTCATATTGATGATTAATGCTACATAAGTTAAAAACAAAACAAAACATATTAACCAAGCAAAAACTGCTGTGTCAGCATGACTCTGACTTTTTTCAGAAAACACAAAAACTGAACTAAATATTGAATCGATGATGATTCAGGCAAAAATGTCTTTTTTAAATAAAACATTTTTTATAATATATATTACAGAAATACATATACAAATACATTAGATGAATTGTACGTACACACTTAACGCATTAAAAACTATGCTGGTCTGCTGAGGAGCTGAAGTCAGTGAGTGATGAAGGAGACACACAGTTACTGATTCATTTGACCTTCAGTCACTGGATTCACTTCATACTGACTTTATTCAAGATCAACAACAAGAACAATAAACTCAGGTGAACACTGGAGTGCATTCAACCTCCCTGAAACACAACAGACACACAAAACTCAAACATACAAACTTTCATTTGGTGCAACTGTTTGAAAAGTGCATTAAATGCAAACAGGAAACAATAAATTAGTAAATAAGTGCAATGCGTGTATTTATACGGCTCCTTAAGGACAAGATTTCAAACAAAGACACTAAAAACACCCAGAAAAAGAAACAAATGTCTAAAAGTTAAATGTTTTTATTCTCATGTTCTCATGTAACCACATTTAATCCAACAATCATTTGTCAATGAGGTAAACAGTGACTTTAATGCCAAATAAAATCTGCACTGAAAAACAAAACAAAGAACTAAAAATGATTCAGAAGTTTGCACTCATGTCAGATTATTTTATACTCTTAATATTTTTCAGCTATGTATATGGCTACAGATGCACGTATGTATGTGTTTATATGTGTGTGTCTAAATAGATATTTATTCTTCTGTAAGGGAACCACCGGGAGGACAGAAACTTTGTTCCACTGCATGGAAATGTGATGCAAATGACTTCACACATTCACAAATCAGACCACAACTTCCCAGCTTACTGCGGGCGGAAACACAAACATGCAGCTTGAGGTACAACAGTTACGTAAAAATACACAGCAGCAGGACCGGCACACAGACTTCATCTTCAACTAAAGGTCAGATAATATATGCGATTATAATATAATACACGAGAGTGGAGGGCCACTCCTGTTCAGTGCAAAGTCAAACTTTCTAAAGTAAAAATATAATAATTTAATATAATCTAAAAATATACAGAAAGTAAAAATGTATAAAACTAAACAGAATATAAAATGTATTAAAATATATAAATTAGAGAACGCATAAAAATATTTACATTGTAAAAAAGTAAAACAGCTGTATACATATAATAATGAAGGGTGGTGAGTATTGCACTTGGTGAATGAATATTGGACATTATAGGGATGATAGATATTGTTCAGTATGACACAATATAATATTGCACAGTTGGAGTGGGTGAGTGTGAGTTCAGGGTGGTGATCGCTCTGCAGGAGAAACTGTTCTTGGGTCTGTTTGTTCTGGCTTTGATGCACCTGTAGCTAATTCTAATTCTAATTTGGGATCATACATGTGAACATCCGACTCCAAACGAGTCAGTGCCTCACCGCACGCCACTGACATACAACATCACAACACTACACACACCTGCAACAACATTTTAAAGAGAAGAGCACGAGGCTGAGCGGGCTCACAGCTGCAGCTCACAGCCCAAACTGTGTTTAACCATGAATCAAAGAATAAAAGACAAACTTCCAGTTTTCCTGACATAACCTGGAGCTCTGTATCAGGATCAAGCAGCTTTCAATAAATAACCATAAACAGACTGAACATGAAGTCCTGACCAGCAGGAAGCTTCAAACTAAACTCAATAAATTAGTCGTTCCTGTAAAAGTTCATTAATCTAAAGTGTAAATCAGCTCCTATGAGCTGCTCACAGTGCTGTTGTGTAGAAACCCTTTCAGCATCACAGTGAGTGACCTGCTTTAAATCAGAGCTGCATTAAACTATTGAACACAGTGTAGGAGCCTCTGAGGGACTCTCAGTAATCAGCTTATTAATCACCTTCAAAGCTGCTGCTGCTTTTCCGACTTCTGAGTCTCCAACACAGTTTTCAGGTGACTTTTTATTTCCATCTTTCCTCATGAGCTGAGTCAGAAATGTCCACACTGATGGAAACTTCCTCTGATGCTGTGATCTGTACTGGATCCACTTCAGTCCAACACTGAGGAGGAGTTTAACCCTTTAATGTGTCCATCAAAGAGGTCTCACTGAAAGATTCACCTTAACTAGTAAGGAATAAAATGTAACCAATTTACATGTGTTCCTCCTCCAGGCTGAATTCACATTATTGTATTGAAGGGTGTTCAAGATGAAGTCCATCAGTTTCAGTGGTTGGTTTTTTCTAAGCTGATCTTCCTCCCTTGGCAGCAGTCAAAGCTGAAGCTGGATGAAGGAATTAATTTGCATTCTGGAAGGACGGATGGATGCTTTAACCATGACTGCAGAAAGACTGCCCCCCTCTCAGACCACCTTTGAATCCATGCTGCAGACCTGCTTCTTTGCTGGACTTCTTTATCATTTATTTTCTCTAAAGAATAAAATGAGTCATTTACTGTTGAGATGCTCTCATTTTCCACTCTGTGTTTTCTTTGTGTGAAAATGGGCTCCATAAACCGGACGTGGCTTGAACCTTCAGCTGGGGTCAAAGTTCAAATCAGACTCACATCCTTTTGTAGAAGTGACTGTAGGACGGATGTCAGTGCTGTTGGGCCATGATGATCACGGAGGATTTTAACATTTTGGCTGCCGGTTTGAATTCCTAACATGACTGAAGGTCCAAGACAGAGTTCAATTTACACCAACGCTCCTTTGAGCAAGGCACCTAGACTGGTAGTGGTTGTATTTGTGTCTCATCCTCTGGATGCTGCTGTTGAAAGAAGATGAATAATGAGTCAGTCTGACGGCACAAGAAGCAACAACATGTTTGTGTTTGTTTGTTTCTCACTTACAGTTTGTTTCAGACGAAGGCGGTGAGACAAATATGCAGCGAGAGCAGCAAAAGCTACGACTGATATGAAGGCGACGACAACAATGACCACAGGGACCCTGGACCGACCTGCAGAGGTAGAACCGAAGGTCACCAAAAACTCACAAACACTCACCAAAACCAAAATGATAAAGTTGGACTGTTTTCTCACCATTTCCTGGAATCACGTCCTGAGGATCTGGAGTTTGGAGGTTTCTGGGATGCAGCGGCGTCTCTGTTGTTGAGGTTTTAGTGAAGTTTGGATCTTAAAAGAAAAAAACAAAACATTAGAGTCATGATCTGTGGATAAAATGAGCCTGAAGGTTTGTAATGCTGCACAAAAAACAGCAACAAGTTTGGAACTAGAGTAGAATAGAAATCTCTTTATTGGTCCCACGGTGGGGAAATTTCAACTACAAACATCATCCAAACAAATCTTCTCACCAACTACGAGTTGAACGATGGCGGCCTTCACGCTGCTCCGCAGCTTCGGGATGAAGCATCTGTATCTGCCGCTGTCTTCCTCCGACACGTTCAGGATCTTCAGTGAGATGTTCCCGTGTTTCAGGTGGCCCGTGAACAGCTCCGTCCTCCTGAAGTACGATGCCAGCTTCATGTCGGGGACCTCCTTCCTGTCCCTGTACAGGTGAACGTACTCGACTCGGCTCAGCCGGTCGGACGGGTCGGGCTTCAGGTCGGGTTGGGACCACTCCACCGTCAGACCCCGAACATCAAACATGGGCTCCAGGTGGCACGGCAGGATGACATCATCACCCGGAGCAGCGATGATTGGAAGATTTGAACCAATCACCAGAACCTCACCTGGAAACAGATGGAAAACATTTCACCTTCCATTAGAAAGGTATCTCCGGTTTAGTGATGGGTGCCTCGCCAATGATCCGGCTCTAAGAGCTTTGAAGTGAAAGATGGGAGCAGCTCCTGATAGTGAGCAGTTTTTTTCGTTTTGTTCATTTTTTTTTTTTTGGTAGAAGCCACACGTGATTGGTTAAGATGTGTGGTGTAATCTATGTGTCTACACGGAGCAACAGGGTGGGGGGGCAGAGACACACCACACAGTGATATGGTCGTATATATATATATATAACCTATATTAGGAGTTATTTCAGGAGGTTTGGTATCACTGCACTTACTTGGTATCAGATCGAGTCATATTTTAATAGCTAATAGTTTAACTCGGGACTTTTCTACTGTGAATAACCAGCAGTTTCTCCCTTAAATATGAACATAAAAACATGACAGTCATATTTTCAGATGAGCTTTGACTTTTACTGTCAGAATATACGATAATGTTTGACGTGTTCGAAACAAACCTGTATAAAAGGCGCTAAAGTTAACAGAGAGAAGTTCGCTCATTATCACCTTTTATTTTTAAGCGTCCAAATATTCACTGACGGCTGTCATCACTTTCCGCGGCGTGTATGACAGAGGCATCAACAGTGAGTTCGGCTTCAACCGCATTTCCTACAATGTAAACACAAAGTTGTGGCGTCTAAGTAAAATATGCGCTTACCTTGACCATGAGCCGTTAAGGCGAAAGCCGAGCACAGCGTTAAAGTCCAGAGTGAAGAAGTGTAAGAAGACTCCTTAAAATGAGAGCTGTCCCGGCTCATATTAACAAGCGCAGAGTGGCAGAGAGACCCGCTCTTCTTCTTCCGTTCTTCAGTGAAACTCCTGAAACGCTCTCAGGAGACGTTCTAATATAACGTCATGACGTTCTAATATAACGTCATGACGTACTTAGAATTTCACACGTGACCGCCCCTTTCCGCCCACGATTACACCATTGTTTTGGTTACGGTGTTATGTGTCATTTCCAGTTAGATTTCTAAGTAGTTGTTCTTCTCCTGATGGGAATCACTCGTTGGCACAAAATTCTTCTTTATTTTATCGTTTTCGTTTATCAGTTTGTCCGCTTTATAAAGCGCCACAGTTCCGGCTCCGTTACAGTCACATGTGAACAATGTTGCCAACTTCTCCTTATGAAAACTCACTGGCGGAGGTCTCAGAGGTCGCTAAAAAGGGGGAGACAATCTGAGTCACCCCCGGTTATTGTGTTATTGACGCCGTGATACAGCAGTCAGTAATGACACAGCAGTGTCTAGTGTTGGGTTTATGTTTTACTCTATCAACAAAATGATAATCCTTAAGGGTAAATTGCAGGAAATTATTTAATAAGCAGTGGCTGAAGCAAATAATAGATAAATAATCAAATTAGATAGAGAGCAGACAGATAGTGGACGCCAGGCTGCCTTCACGGCCTGTGGGAGATTTGTTTATCGTATTTATGGCCTTCCTGGTGTCGGGGAAAATATGTTTATCTTATCATTGAAGGTTTCGCCAAAACATGTACGTCTGTGTCTAAGGAGGGTGAGTACAGGTCACTGTGCCCTGTTGCTAAGTATAATAAAACTGCCATGTCATGTGAGAGCAGGAAGGCATGTGCTTCTGTTACACAGCTCTTATTGCTGATTGGAAAAAGCTGGTGCCATGAGGCCAGAACCAACCACTGGACCAATGATGAAGGCCAAACCACCGCTCTCCGTATCTGTTCTGCTTGTAGATAATGGCAGTATAAAGTTTTAAGCTTAGCCTGGGATTTCTGCCCTTCTCTATAGGAGACTCACAGTCAGCTGCTTTTATGGCCCGTGTACATGTCTAATCTTATGATTCTTTAATATTAAATGTTTTAATTTTGAACTAAAGTGATTTAAATGTCTTTCTTCACAAAAAAAAGAGCACTTAACACTAGCACAGAATCAATAAATTATCTTTGGTATCATTTTAAATGTGGATATTTTGACCAATCCAACTAAAATTTAGGTAATAAAATGATAGCGATAAACATATAAGAGATACCAAAGTGATGTCTTCAATATTTTTTCTGTCCAACAGTAAAACAAATGAAGAACAATCAAACTGTGAGATTGTAAAACAGCAAAGAAGAGCAGGAGAAAGATTCACTGTTGTTAAAAATGTTCAGATGATGGATTCACTGATTAACAGGCATCATCTGAATCATTCTGACACTAAAAAATGAATTTAAGGGTGACAATTTAAAGCTCACATGTCTGTTTGGCTCTTTAAACTCCAGGATGTGAGGAAGTAAAATCTGATCAAGCAGCCTTCACTGTGTTTCAGGAACAGCAGCTGGTGAATTTCATCATTCCCTCAGGAATCTGGCGTTTCCAATCCTGTCTGAGGAATTTTAGTGTTGGAATGGCTCAAAGACATTGAAGCCTGGATGATCTCTAATTTCCTGCTTCAAAATTTACATATAACTCAAATTCTTGAACAAATTTAGAAACGTGGTGTCAAACCAGATGATCTGGATTGGCCTCCAGTAATACTGTGAGGAATCTTGGAGGAATCTTTGACCAGGACACGTCCTTCAATGCACATATTAAACAAATATGTAGGACCGCTTTTTGTATTTGGGCAATATTTCTAAACTTAGAAACATCCTGTCTCAGACTGATGCTGAAAAGCTAATTCATTCATTTATTACTTCTAGGCTGGACTATTGTAATTCATTATTATCAGGCTGTATATACCCCACTTTGCATTTAATCAGTAGTTATTATTAATGTCTGGCTCTCTTCCACAGCATGTCTTTAGTCCTGTCTCTCTCCCCTCAGCCCCAACCAGTCAAACTAAAGACAATAATGCGCGGAACTGTCGCTCTGCTCCCTCCGCGCCCCTACACGCCTTCAGGTAACAGCAGAACAGTGGGAAATCACAGAACATCATGAGCAAACGGCATCTAACTTTAACTAACAGAATTGCTACAATACAATTAAAATAAAAACAGGACTCACACCTCTGTATTTCTGGCATCATTCAAACAAATGCTTTCACAGAACATCAATGGAAACTCCAGCTTACCTGCAAACATCCTCTTTCTGTCAGCTGGGTAACACCTGCTCTCTGCGCTTCCTGGAAGAGGACGGGTTGTGCTGTTTGGCAGTGAAGGTAAGGGAACATTGGCGGAGTTTACCGGGAAGAGAAACGTGAAGAAGTTCAATGGTCAAAAAAATACAGCATAAAAAGTACAGAGAGCGGCTGCAGTGGACACTTTGTTGTTTTTAACACTCGGTTTCTCTTCAGCTCTTTGTGTGAAGCTCTAACTTCTCTCTTCTCTGCTGCGAACTGACGGACCAACAACAGCAAACGCAACAGCGGCAGGACCACAAACTTTGTACACTGGTGAGAACAGAGCTCTCTGCAGACTAAAATATGAATCAAAGTGTGATATTTTAAAGTTCACGTGTTTGTTTGGTTGTTTAAACTCCAGGATACGAGGGAGTGAAATCTGATGAAGCAGCCTTCACTGTTTCAGGATCAGCAGCTGATAAGTGTCCTCACTCTCTCAGGGCGTTTCCAATCGTTTCTATAGAGAAACCTGTCTGAGGGGTCTTAGTGACCTAAAATCTGCACGGTCATCATTTTCAGCCAGTGTCTCCTCTGCCTGTCAGTTTGTCAGTGCGTTAAAGCAAAAGCGTCAGGATGATCTTCAGGTAACAATGGAAGTCATGCTGAATAAAAATAGATTTATAATGCATTTAAAATAAAAACAGGACTTTTACCTTTCACACGGAGGCTTTCCTTTCCCCATGACACCACTGGAACAGTTTATCGGCACACGCCAACTTCCTGTCAGCTGGGTAACCCCTGCTGTTTGTGTGTTCCCGGAAGCGGATGCTGTATGCTGAGTGGATGACGCACAGAGTGGCTGGAACACATACTTTGTACACCGGTGAGAACAGAGCTCTCTGCAGGCAGACGGGTCATCCCCATCCTCTGCCTCTGCTGGACCATCAGTTCTGCCTAAGACAACACGTGGGATTAGTTTGTGTAAAATAAGTAAATGTGCTTCATCTTTGATCAGTTCAGCTCTGCAGATTATTCTGACAGTATCTTGTCTGATTTAAAATCTGTACCAGGAAGCGCTGAATGTTGTGATGAGCAGTCAGAAGAGAAAAATCCTGGCAAAAGAACCAGGATGGAATTTTTTTTTCTTTCCTTCCCCAACAGGTAAGATTTCTTTATTGTTTTTAATGTCAGATAATAACCTGGTGATCTGACACATGATCTGTGAGTCAGCATAAACACGTGCAGTGGTGACTCAGAGTGTTAAAAATCAATCTGCAGCGAGAGTGTGAATGACCTCATGGAAATAACTGATCCTATGATGGTGTTTTAGCAGTCTGGTTTGTGCCTGTGGCTCACCATGAGGAGCAGTTAGCAGGCTAGGCTGAGGCTAAAAACACCTGAAATCTTGTTTTTGGTGACTTATTATCATATCGGCACGCTCTCAGCTCTCCTTCGCCCGGACTGCTGAGACCATTGCCTGTTCCTGGTCAGCCATGATCACCACCTTTCCCTGGGTTTGGTAAATAGATTACCATCATCTAGTAACACCACTGTAGTGACTGTGATCGATCATTTCTCCAAGGCAGCCCACCTGGTCAGTCTTCCCAAACTTCCCTCGGCCCTGATCACGTGACATCCCTCTCGATATAGTCTCAAACTGTGGCCCACAGTTTACATCCCAGCTTTGGAAGGAATTCTGCTCTTCAATTGACCCCCTCTGTGCCACATCTGGATCCGGTGTAAGGTGGAGTAAATATTGGTAGGGACGTAGCTGCCCCGTCCCAGGCTAAATCTACACACCTGACCCTTTGGCACATGTAATTGCTATATATCACACTTACACACCAATCAGAGCGCAGACACTGACATACAAAGCCATAGCCCACACCTTTAAACAGAGACTGACGCACACAGTTCAGAAGCAACAACAACAGAGTAAATGTGTGTGTCTGACTTACCTGGACCCTTTTAGTTCAGCATCTGCTCCACATTTCCTTTGACCGTCTCACACAGACCTGCTGTCTAATGTGTACACATGAATTTGAACATCATCCCTGCACAGAACACCAAAACACACATTTGTTGTGTAATTCACTTTTGCCCTGAGGCAAAATGGAAACCTAACTATTGGAAAAAGTGCTTCTAAAATATTATTTAAAAATTAAAACCTTTCCTGAGTCCCCAAAGTGGCATTTTTTTCCCCTGTTGTCCCAACTTCTTGATGAAACTGTGAATCACATAAGAGTTATAAATGTTCCCATGTTGAATTTGTTGATAAATTCCTCTTAAAATTGTTAAACCAATTTATTTGACGTCACGATACTTTAAAGGCAGCAATTATACGCTGCAGTTTCTTTCTCACTGCTCAGGAACGACCCTGAAACCCGATTAACCCAAAAGAGGAAGAGAAAGTAGTGAGAGAGAGAAAGTGACATCATCCAGTCACGTGTTAGCAGCTCGTGTAAACCAAAGGTCCTCTTTGATCTAGAAACATCCAGCTTTAAGTGGCTTTAAGTGGCAAAAACACAGGAACAATTTTCCTTCAATAAACTGGAGCTCTGTGTCAGACTGAAGCAGCTTCTCATTAATAATAATACATTCAGTCTGAGCATCGAGTCCTGACCAGCAGCAAGTGCAGTGGTTCATGAACACAGTGTAGGAGCCTCTGAGGGTTCCTTTTCTGATCTTCTGTTGATCTGAGGTCGGGTCGTGGGGGCAGCAGCCTAAGCAGAGAAGCCCGGACCTCCCTTTCCCCAGCCACCTCCTGCAGCCCGTCTCAGGAGACACCAAGGCGTGTTGCCCTGAGTCACTCTCCTGTGACAGAATCCCATTAGAGAGTTATTTATAGCTCAGACACGTAATGATTCAGTAATGAGGGAATTTCTTCCTTCTTTACCGGCTAAGGTCCACACTGAGCTGGCAGTAGTGGTGTGCGATATTGCCAGATTTGGTATTGATCTGATACCAAGTAAATACAGGGCCAGTATTGCTGATACTGAAAGCGATAACGATACTTTTTAATATTTATGGAGAATTTCCGTGACGTCTAAGTGTTTTGTGATTTTTTTCCATTGGATCATTAATTAGTTCGAACCCAGGATAGAATTGGGCAGAGTTAACAGGTAAATAGAAAATACTTTATTAAAAAAAAGTTTTTCTTCTGAAACAAAAGAACAGTAACAAAACAATTTCCACCATACATTCTGATATCTGGATTTGTTCTTAAATAAAGTGTATAAAATGATCACTCAAGAACAAATTTTAAAAAATCATGTAGAGTGTTCAAAAAATATAATACAAAATGAAATAAAAATATCCATTCAATTATTTTCTGGATTTTTTCTTAAATAAACCAGCTGTACAAAATTATCAAGATACGTAACTGAACGAAGTACACGAGACATAAAC
>JAMQGT020007795.1:0-60260 GCA_024447675.2 Pterophyllum scalare | reverse complement strand
TGGCAGTGTTGTGCAGTACGTAACCTATCATTTAGAGGAATTTATTCTAACACACTTGGGAATACAAGCATCAGTGTTCATAATCCATCAAACAGCTCGATCGTCCTTAATGTTCCAGGTCTTAAATCTCACTGACTGGTGACTCTAAACGTACCCACATTGACTTCTGCTTCTAAATGAGCGGCATCATTTAAAGTTAAAGCAAAAAAATGAGCTCAAATATATTGGATGCAATCCAACAGGCTGGTCTTGCTATCACAGTGTGAAAATTTATGACAGAGCCTTGAACCCAATCTTGACCTTCCCAGGTGTAGCTGTTTGATTTGAAATCAAGTTTTACACTGAGGCCGAGCATGCTGTCAAGCGTGTGGTTTTCATATCCTCTCAGGATGGTTCCAGCTGCACATTAATCAAGTTAAACAGTGAAACAAACGTGAACAATGTGTTTCACCCTCTGTCTAACCTTTACTCTCGCTGTCTGCGTGTACGTTATACACAAACACGTGTATGTACTTAAAGTAATTAGAAAATCAGTCATTATAGATGATATTGGACTTATAATCAATTGCATTAAACACTGTGACATTTCTTCTTGATGCTACTTGTACTACATAAACATCAGCATGAAATTCTGAATAATCAGTGCAAGCTGTACATAGCGTTAGCTCAGCCAGGACACAATAGGTGATAACGCTGTAGGTGATAACAGCTCATCGCACTGCCAGCCCATATGAACTTAGCTTAGATGACTTAGCTGATACAACTCTGCACATCCTCTTCTCCAAATCTCACATAAGACCCACCATATAAGTTTATCTTACTTCTCTCTTTTATTTGCTTTCTGACTTAAATAATGTCATACAGTCCTGAAAAAGAGTCTGCGTGATCCTGTGGAAAAACTAATGCTGCGTTTCCAGTAGCACCTACTCAGCACAGCTCAACTCTGACTTCGACGGTTTGTAGGCTTTTCCATTAGGACCTGGTACCAGGTACTTTTTTTTAGTACCCACTCAGCCGGGGTTCCAAGTGGCATCGAGGAACAGCATGCCCCTGATTGGCCAGGGAGTGTCGTCACTAGCAGAGTCATGAGAGCGACTCCTTCACCAGAATCAGCCGTGCCATTTTTGAAATCCGACAGCAAGAACCTGGAGGCACGCAAACCAACACTGTGATCGAACGAGGAGGTGCAGACATTTCTGTGCTTGGTGGGAGGCGAGAATCTGAGAAAGTTTATCAGGAGGTCTCCAAGCTAATGGCTGCTCATGGGTACCATCACAGCACAACACAGCAGTGTAGACGAAAGCTAAAAGTCAAGAGACTTCTGCCTGCGTCGGCTATATTGACTCCACCCACACTGGAGGTGATCCTCAATTGTAATGGAAACAAAACAAGACCGTGGCGAGTCGTGTCACGCTGAGTAGGTGCTAGTGGCAACGCGGCATGAGCACACCCCATGATTCAGTAGCTTGTAAAACCATCTGTAGTAGGCAGTGAAGACGTTCTGTTGCAGATTCGCTGCTGTGTTTGGGATCATTGTCATGTTGTATGACACAGTTTTACTGTCAGACAGATGGCCTTTCATCTGACACTAGAAAACTTGAGTATACAGAGGGGTTCATAGTTGACTCAATGACTCCAAAGTGCCCAGGTCTGGAGCTGCATCATCACGCTCCACCGTGCTGAGAGTTGGTATGAGGTGCTGTGTTTGGTTTTCTGCTAAATGTGGTGCTGTGTATTATGGCCAACCATCTTCATTTTGGTCTTGCCTGTCCTTATGGACATTGTCTGACAAGACCACAGAAGTCTTGTTGTTTGTTCAGATGCAACTTTGCAAACATATGCCAGCGCTGCCATGTTCTTTTTAGAGAGACAAAGCTTCCTCCTGGAAACCCTTTCGAAACAGGCCATACTTGTTCAGTCTTTTTCTAATTGTACTGTCATGAACTTTAACATTTAACATGCTGAGGCCTGTAGAGTCTGACATTGTGTTAATACACACCTGAATGCAAACTGCGAAAACCTCTGCTTCTATAGAGGCGCTCACACTTGCTGCTGATGATCATTTAATCAAGGTAATGTGACTAGCAACACCTTGGCTGTTACTTACCCTCTTAATTCCTATGGAAGCTGTAAGGGTATACATGTTTCGAAGGACTGCATAGAGTTTTGTGAAAACTTATTTTTCATTTGACTGTATCAGTTGTCAGTTCTCTTTTCTGTACTGGTGAATCTCACTGCTGCTCTGTGTATGTGCATGGAAGCTGGGAATGCGTGCCATAGCTTTCCGATATATGCAGGAAGCCATATCAGATGGAATAACAATCTCCTTTTGACCAGAGTGGTCCTGACTGAAATTACAACCAGAGCATATTGCACTATTATTATAAATAAATAGTAATGGCTGGTCCTCGTAAAAGCAGGTATGCTGCAAAGGAAAATGGGTGATGTCAGACATTCCAGTTTACCAGAGCAGACTGTTAACTTATACAAGGGGTCAGAGCACCCTGGTGTTTTACATCAACTGAACATACAGCCAGATGTGCAAGAATAAACTCTGGATTGTGTACACAGAAAAACTGAGAGGAAACTTCTCTCCAGCACAATTTGTTCATGCTGTCGGATTAAAACACGGAGAAATACAAAGAGAGCTAGTGTTCGAGGCTTTCATGCTTGCAAACCAAATGTTAGCAAAGGGCAATCTGGA
Source organism: Pterophyllum scalare (assembly GCA_024447675.2). Classification (NCBI taxonomy): domain Eukaryota; kingdom Metazoa; phylum Chordata; class Actinopteri; order Cichliformes; family Cichlidae; genus Pterophyllum; species Pterophyllum scalare. The sequence continues at coordinate 57,556 of JAMQGT020007795.1, read as the reverse complement.
ATTTGGACAACTGCGAGATACTGTATGTTTATCTCAAAATGAATTGTACAGCATCAGCATCTGGCTTGTTTTCATAATACTCATCTTCCATTCTTAGCTTAGGACCACTACAAGATTTGGCAAAGCTGCCAGAGCAATTTGTTTACAAGCAACTTGTCTAATAAACCTCTTATTAAAAGGATTTAATGAAGCAGAGAGCGCAGGGTTTTTCTGGCTGATTTAGTCTCGTCCTCCTCCTTGATGCATTAATGCTGTCCTTGCCAACACTGATAAACTGGTAACATATCGTAGTGCTCTTTCGACGTCAATTATATTATGACTGTAATAATCTTTTGTGCATAAATGTAACAGAATAGCAGCAACTGTTTGATGTCTGCTAGAGCCACTTAGCCATTTGTTATCAGTGTGACTGATTGAGGTTTTGATTTTGTGATATCAGCATTAAAAATCAAGCAAAAGTATTGCCAGATGAAACCAAGTCTGTGTAGGGCAAAGAGGAAGTTATATCCTTCCCAGGACATTTTTTAGCTGTTTTCTCACAGTCTAATATTAAACTAATGCTGCACCTGAAGGAACTTGCGTCAAAAATTGGAACCTGAACAATTTGAGCTAGTCCTCATCATGCAGAGTGTCAGTTGGCAACCACTGGGGCTACAAAAAAAACAAGTAAAATAAAGCTAATCAGGAGAAACCAGGAAAAACTTTGAACCATGTTAAAATTTTCAACTTTAAAGCAGAAACGCGCTGTGACTCACCCATCGAAATCATATTAAGGCTTAAGGTTGAGCACGATTAAAGGTGTAGTCACTTTGACGGAGAGGTGTATGCCAACACAAGTAGCTGGTTGCTGTAAGCTTGGCATCACCTCAGCTTATTCGAGTCTCTCATCCATGTTTATGCTATCATAGCCATAAATAACAGGGATAATATGATAATCCAAAAAGTCTGTGCTTCAAGTTTGGGGAGAATATAATTGGTTTTTATTCATATGCTAGCACTACATAGTAAATTGCTGTATCTGTGCAGTGCACCCATAGAGTCCATTGATGCAGCTTCCTAACCAAGTTGAGTAAGATTCACTGACAACTTCCCCAAATATCACAACACACAGAAGAAACAAGACAAACACAATCAAAATGCTTTAAAACAGTACGTCACAAACCAATGGCTGAAGTCACCATCTTTTATATACAGTCTATCGCCAGTGTAAGAGCGTGAGGCAAAAACATGCTGCTGTTGATATTTGTCACAGACTTCTTGAACTTTTCTCTGTTATTGAGATGATACCAGTAAATAAACTTCATTTAAAATGGTCTGCATGGTTAGACGCTGCTGTCGGGGTCTGAGAGAAAGTATGTTTTCGGGTTAACCAACAGTTTCGCTTTAAAATCCATGCTCTGAAATTTTAAACACGCTGTCCTCAGCTCACACCATCTGTTTGCATTTTCGTGTGCAGACTGTGGTACTGCCATAATAGGCCTGTCTCCTCTTTCTCCCTTGTCTTTGCATCATTTTCAATATGCGGGGACACGGATAAATATAGGTTGCACATTCACTGTGTGAGACAGCAGCAATGTCATGCACAAACTTGCCTCTAGTGTACACAAAGCTGCTGGTATAGGTGCAGCATTTCATCACAATCTGAAGAGCAACAAGGACATTTTTATCTTGAAACATTTCAAGGAAGATGCATGCCGACTTGTAAAAGCTGAATGATGGAACACACATGCTCAGCCACTATCATTCCTCAGGTGAGGAAGAGCTTTTTCTTCCTGCATTCTGCATTTGTGGAGAAGAGCATGCCTGAAGGCAAGAGAGGTTTATTGCCTCCACATTTTGTCTGACCTCTGCACTACAGTAGTTTAAGGACGCTGCATCCTCTCCTCAAAGCCCATGGCTGCCGGAGGCTCCATTTTAAATCCCACTTTTCCCTCTGCATTAGCCTGTGTTTTCTCATAAACCCCCTCAAGCTCTCAAATCTCCCTCTCTTTCCCCTTATCGCTATCAAAGGACACAATATCTCTATGAACTCTCTCCACACCAGCACTGTTTTTCCATTTCATACTCTTAATTTCCTAACCTTGCTCTTTTTTTTTAATGCAGTGTAATCATATCCGTAAAGATCTGCCTTCATTTTAAAACCTTTCCATGAAAGTTTGAGGCATTTTTGAAGTTTTTAAGGTAGCAAATTCAATTTCTAGAAGCTTTTCAGCGCAGTCATGTTCTGTTCAAAACATTGCTGGAAGACCCTTGTTATAAATTAACGTGACGTGATTGTATTGACAGAAATACGATTTTACTAATGGGTTCCAGCCCTAAGAATCAAACACACAGCCGGTGTTATGGGAAGATTCCTTTGGAAGCAGAGATCTGTGTCTGAATCTGAAAAGAAAACACTGCCTGAGCCCACATTTAGGCCAAAAAAACTCCTCAAAACATTTTGAGATAAGATTGATCCAACATTATTCTAGTATCATCTCTGAAATGGAAACCATGACTTCATTTCATTTGAACTATTTCAGCTGCACACCAAGTACTTCCTGGAATCATCTGTTATTGAAATCCCAGAGGCACGGCAGCTTGGGGTAGTTTCCAGTGATCGACTCCTTGCAGGTACGGACCACATTAGCTGCTGGAGACACAGACAGGGCAGTTGTTTTACTGGACTGTGGTAAGGATTGGACAGATTGGTTGACACTGAGGCCTCTTCCCTGTGGTGACATCACTTAGCTGAAACCCGGGGGGGACGCACAGAATTTATCACTTTCTCTTTATTCCTAAATGAAGCCCTTGAAGTTTACTGCAGCCTGCATTTTTGGTAAATGCTGGAGGCACAGACAGAAAGGGGTGATAAGGTCAGGGCAGGAGTGGCCTCATGGTTTTGTCTCCAAAAGGTTGTATCTATGAAACTGCTGGAGCCCGACTGTCTGGGTTTGGTTTTGCAGATAAAATTAATATGTATGACATGCATGTAACCATGCATTAATTTCTGTATATTACTGATTGTGATCTTACTGTTCTCTTAAACATTTTTCTGTTTTCTGTTCTTTTGCATTCACATGAATCTTCTGGCTAGATAGCAGTTGGTTTGCAAATTGCCAATTTCACAATCCTGGCAAGTTTTAAAACCAGAAAAAAGAAAATTCACTGATTGTGATCATCTCTGCTACATGAAGTTATCTCAGACAGTGCCACGATAGAGAAGAGGGCAGACATCAGTGACATCAGACACGACACTAACTCAAACACAGCAGGAAAACCTGAAAGCCACCTTGAAGAGGTGGGTTGCAAAGTGGTTTGCAGCATGTAGCAACAACAGGCTGCCTAAAGCAGCTTAAATCCAAATTTTTATCATTTCCTTGTTGATTGACTCAAATTTGCATAATGCATATTTTGCAAAATATCCTCAACGGAAGTTACACGAGTAATCGGTTCCAAGCTTGTTAGCTGAGCCTGAGCTAAAGCTAATTCATTGAAAATTCCTATTTGTCATGTTTGTTTGGTTAAACTGTGCATTTACTATGAGTGAATCAGCACCTCTCAATCGATCAGCAACTCAGGTGTATACTCAAATATGGAACTGTGCTTACACACGGTAATGATGACACACTTAACCAACACCTGCTTACTGTATACTGTAGTCAAATGGGCTGGGGCGCAGCTATTTATAAGTCAGGCTTCCTGACTTGCCAAAATAATCTCACATTAGGAAAAACGTGCATGCACAGCACTGCATTATGCTAAAGAACAAAAGTGATATAATGTTCTAACGTTTTCAGATCTCTTAAATGAAAAAACAATTGCTGTTGAATCTCCTTATAAGCGAATGCTCTCTTAGATACAAACACTTACTGCGCACAGTGACCCATTTTTCTCTAATGAGAGAAGTATGAGGGGAATATTCCCACCCAGGTCCTTGTGACATTATGGCAAAACACCAAAATCTGCATCAACCAATGAAAAAGTTTTTTTTCTCGCAAGAAGCGAATCATTTCTTGGCAGTTCTGCTGCACTTTGTTTGCTTAGACCCCTCCCTTCTATCAGTAACAGATGCATACTTTATCCAATATGTCATCGACAGCTGTGAGTCGCAGAAATCCCAAAGACGTTCTCCCACCAGTTAAAGCTACAGTGAAGTGTTTTCCTTTACAAATATGGAACAAATCACCAGCTGACTGAATTTTCATAATTTCATTATGAAAAAGACCATCAGCCCATTAATCGCAATTAACAAAAGCCACTTTTCTATCATAACTTCCTATCCTGGAGCCTGTTGCGACATACACAGGGAGGTAGCTGCTGTTGATCACATGTCCCAAACAATCCTCTGGGTTCCCCTCATTCCCACTTCCTCTGCCTTTCACATTCTCACTGCTGTTTCTTTTTCCTCCCTCTCTCTCTCTCTCTTTACAGAATCCCTCTCTTATCCTCTGTCCCCGCCTCTTCCTCCTCCTTTCTCTTTCAGTCCTCTCTCCTCTTTCCTCTCTGATCTGCAGCTTTGTCAGGACTTTTCTTCCCCTTCAGTGCCCCCCTCCCAATACTGTAGATATAAAATTATGATGTATTTAAAACTTAACCCTCCCTTCTCTTTAAACCCTGGGCCACATCAGTGAAAGGCTTAAAAAGAATAGGGAGCGAGGGATTGAAGAAAACTCAAAGGGGCTCAAAGCCTCCGCTTACTGCTCTCATTTAGCCAAGGTAAATAAAGAGTGGCATGATGCACAACAGACTTCAGGCTGTGTAAACCTTTGTTTGTGTGAAACTGATATGGCTGATTAAGTGAAACCTGAGCGGAAAATATCTATACAACACACCAATTACATGGTTATCCAGCACGAGCCTTTCCTTTCATTTGGAAGCATGGTTACAAAAATGCAAAATGCCACTTTTAATGTCATTCATATGGATTTAATTTTAAAGCTAGCACAGTGTAAATTACCATGCCAGCATCTGAGTTTGTTGTCCGTCTGGATGAAATGTACTAGCTTTCCACAACGTGCTGTAAACAGTTGAATGCCAGCGCAGTAAAGAAGCATAATGTGTGAAGGCTGCTAGCTGACGCTAAGAATGCAGACAAGATCTGTTTTTTTTTTTGTTTTTTTTTTAATATTTAACGCTGGCTTGACCAGTTTCATTCATTCTCATTAACTTTGTCTCTTTTGGCAATTTCTCTGCAAAAGCTTTTCACCCATTTGCTAAAACCATTGAGGTTAAATGGTGGCGATGAGTCACCGACAACAAGCAGACATTTCCACATCTCACTGGTCTGGCTCAATGTGAGACATGTCTGTTTGGGAACACTGACTGGACACTGTGGACAGCACAGACTTCACTTTGTGTTAAAAGAATGCACCCTTTTTATACCAAAAAAAAAAAAAAAAGTGCTTCCCCGCTGAACATGATGCGAGTTCTTCACATAATAACCTAAATAAGAAATGTCGGGAAACAAAGCAGCTCTTTAACCCCCGGAATCGTATTAGTCTAATCTGTCTTACTTCTTTCTGCAGCTGGAATTTAGCAAGATTTCAAGGTTTCTGATGCTGCTCCCACATAATGCATGCATCTGCTGTGCAAACTATGACTTTAATCGTAGATGCCATCTGAATAAACATCATATCCTCCAATGAGATCTGGAAGGGATGATTAGAAAAGACTCTAACCCTGTGTGTGCTGAAACTCTACTTAACCTTTAAAATCCGATAGTAAAGGAGCTCGGTTTGGCCCTCACATTAAAGTGGCAAATCCAGCCGACCTCACAAAGCACCACAAAGATTATAATTGATTTTCAAAAGGCCGAGGTGAAGGATGTTTTCCAGGTGCTAACTGTCTATTTCTCGAATCCTTACCTGCTTAATAGCAGCCTTGCTGGTCAACCCCCAAGGATACTTAACAATACAATAATGCTGGATCATTTTTAAGCTGTAAATGCTTTAATTCCTATAGCGAGGCTTTTGTCTTTGAAACGGACTTAGGCATACACAATCTGTGCAACCACCCTGCACCACATTGATTCTTTTCTTTTCATCCGTTCTGTTGCAGATTTGGGATCATTGTCCTGTTGCATGACCCAGTTTGGGCCAAGCCTTAGCAGTTGGGCAGATGGCCTCACATCTGACTCTAGAATATTTTGGTATGCAGAAGAATTCCTGACTGCGAGATGCTCAGGTCCTGTGTTTGACAGTTGGCATGAGGTGTTTGTGCTGATATGGTGTGTTTGATTTTCTCTGAATGCGTTGCTGCACATTATGGACGAACATCTCCACTTCGGTCTCGAAGGACATCGCTCCAGTCTCGTGGTTTGTTCGGGTGCTGCCATGTTCCTTTTAGGGAGAAGAGCTGTATTCCTGACAACCCTTCCAAACAAGCCCTACTTGTTCAGTCTTTTTCTAATTGTACTGCCATGAACTTTAACATGGTTACATTTGTCCTAATGGCTGGCCATGGGCAAAAAAGAAGAGAGATTGTATAGAAATCAACAAGTAAATGACCCCACTGCTCACTTGAGTAAATTATCTGATGGGTTTATGGCCTCATTCTACAGTTTCAAGTATTATTTAATAAAGCATGATGCTAGCTTTGTAAATCATGGTCACATGCATAGTAAAATAGGTGATAAGGCAAGGTGTAGTTTAGAGCGGGCCTAGCTTAAATAACCAATGGGCGACATTTAGGTAGCTGTGTTCACATTTTTACAAAACCACTGCAAGTACTGAAATTTTTTTTTTGAATTTTTCAGTTGACCTTTTTGCTACAAAACTACAGAGCCCAAGACTTTAAACAGAAGGGCTCCAAAATAGGTGATCCAACTGAACTGAGACATTCAGTTCCATGACAAATTACTTTGTTTTACTGTTTGTGCAACATTATTTCTACAGAATGCAGTAATCTGCAGTATTTCCAGCTGCTTCAGTTCCAGGACCGCCTGGATTGAAAAGTACCTCGGGGCACTGTACTGCATATATACGAGGCATTTCACTGTGAAGTCAATCAGCTGTCCAACAAGTTGTTAACAGCATGTCTTAGGCCGCATTGCTAACCCTTGTAACCCATGTAGCGCCACTTAGTCACCCTCTTCAGTTGTAATATACACAGTCTGGCCTCAGCTTAGAATTTAGGTCAGGCCACAACCTGCAATTATGGCTGACTGTCACCATTTTGTGGCATTCAAACAAGTCATGGTAGGACTTGAGAATATGTTTCTGTAAGTTCTCAGTCATCCAGGTCATAGTGGTCAGAAGCATTTGAGTTTAAGGCAACCAGATGTCTTTTGTAGGTTCTTGAAGATGTTTCAGCTCTCATCCAAAAGGGTTCTTCGGTTCTAAAGGCTCCTCATCAACTTTAGAATCACACCTTTGAAGACTTGAAGCAGTGTTGACTTTAAAAGTTTCATTTAAAACTGTTGGAGTTATTGAAATGTCATCAAACTTAAATTATTATCTTTCTAGTGTGTATTAAGGTATTTTTGCATTTGCCATTTGATACAGTCAACTGATTCACTCGTCACCTGGGCCAAAGCACTTCACCACAGATAAAGAAAGGTTTCCAGATGGGATGTAACATCTCCTGAAAGCTATTCCAGCAGGTTTTAAACAGTCACCAGAGGAGAGACAGAGAACATGTTCACAGGGAGTGTAGCACTACACCGAGACCTGCCAGGCTGCAGAGGATAAGCTCCAGAGGGTAAAAGTTCCCCTGATCTCCAGGAAAAACTACAACCAGCTGTATCAACACTTGCTGAACAGGCTACACTCCAGATACCGCTGACTTCTCAAAAGCATTATCGTGAAGGCCATGTTTGTTTTCCTGGCATATTGTGATGGACTATATTACTTTTTAATTGCTGAGAAAGATAATGTTTGTCTAAAAGCTTATAATCATTCCTTTTATGACCGATTAAAGGCCTACTCCTGCAGTTTAGTATTGCAGTGACTTAAAGCTGGGGAACTCACAGAAGACAGATTAAAAATGATTGGCTAGAACATGAAACATCTTTTAGGCAAACACTGAAAGGATGGAGCCTACATTTCTCAATTTTTAGACTACTACTACGACTTCTTACAGACTTCACATCTCCGGGATTGTAAAACAGACTTCTCTTTTGACTTGTACTGAATCTAAAGCTGAAATATTTCTGCTTCTTTCTGGTGCTGTATCAATCTGCTATGGTGAAGAGAGAGCTGAGCATGAAAGCAAAGCTGTCAATTTACTGGTCGATCTATGTTCCCACCCTCACGAACGGTCACGAGCTCTGGGTAGTGACTGAAAGAATGAAATTGCGGATAGAAGTGAAGAAATTAGTTTCTTTCAAAAGGTGGTTGGGCTCTCCCTTTGGGATAGTGTGAAGAGCTATTGGGAAGGGGCTCAGAGTAGAGCAGCTCTCCTCCACATTAAAAGGAGCCAACTGAGGTGGTTCGGGCATTTGACTTTGCTGTCTCTTGGATGCCTCGTAGAAGAGGTATTTTGGACATATCCTACCAGGAGGAGGCCCCGGGTAGACCCAGGACACACTGCACTGACTCTTTTCTAGGTCGAGGCTTCTTTGTGTAGACTGCTGCTTCTGCAACCCAGACCCAGATGAGTGGTTGAAAGTGCATGGATGGATGGATGGATGGATGGATGGATGGACGGATGGATGGATGGATGGACGGATGGAAGGATGGAACATTAAAAACTGATGGCATCTTTGGGATATTTATTGACACTCAGATGGAAAGCTTCATATGAAGCACATACAAATCATTGCTCAGAATAAGTAGAGCAATAGAATGACAACCATCTTCCATTTTTTTGTTTAGTTCCCATGATCTCATACCATAAGGGACACCCTAAATCTAACCTCTTTGTGTCACCTAACAAATTAAATTCAAAAACCTGAAATTGTTATGCTCACTATTATGCTTATCTGGACTTCACACAAGCAGCTTTGCATGATTCACAGTTCAAAATAACTCTTATTTATCTTACACTGGATTTTGGTGCAGCCCCTCAGTTTAGCCACCTTCTGAAAGAAGCCATTTAAGCTCCTGCCATACTTCTTCTGACTGGCTGCCCCTTTCAATCAGAAGGTTTGAACAGCATTATGTATGACATCAAACAGAGCCAAGAGCAGAAAAAAAACTGCTGATGTTTGAGCATCCAAAAGCCTGAGCTTTTTGCTATATACATAATTCCACAGTGAAACATTGGTAAACTCACAGTGCACCTTTAAAGCGTTACACTTTGTAGCACTTTGCAACTGTGTTCAACCCAGCATAAACATGAATTAAAATTAGCTTTATTTATTCAGCTGTGACATACAAGCTGTGAATTAGTGGCCAGGCTCTTGCTTTGTAACTACTATAAAGACCGGGGTCAATTATAATTAAATTAGGAGAAGTGTAGCACTCGGGAAAACGAGCCTGTTCTGTGTTTACCGTCTGTCCTGTCATCCTCCTCCTACATAGACAAGCTGAGAGGATCACAGGACAGATGGGTGAGCAAGTGCCAATCAAGTGGCAGGAAACCTGTCAGGAGGAGCCATAATTGCATGGCCTTTGAACAAATAGTTACTTTAACTTGAACCTGTAAAGACAGAGGAGATAAGACGTTGCCCTCAGACTGTTTAGGGTGACTTTAGCTTTGACGGATGTAAACCTTTGTGGCTCACAGCTTGCTTAAAGCAATACTCGCACATTGCTTTATATCGTCTGTTTAACTTCCTCCTCTTCCAAATAAGACTTTTTTATATATTCCAAATACTGCCAAATACTGTTTTTTTAATTTAATTTTATTATTTTTTTTTAACATCTGGAAGTCATCCTCCCCCCGAATCCTCCATTTGCTGACTGCAATACTTTGGTTTATAAGTGGTTCCCATGGTGCAGTCCTGCATGAACAATCCTAATCAGCTCCACTGTCTCCGCCACCAACATATCCTGTGTTCACAGCCCGACATTTCACTGGTAAAAACTCTTCAAACATGTGACTAAAACTATGTAAGAGAATGTGTAACCTAGTGAGCCCCCCCTCTCAATTCTGGTAGAAAAGAGGCGTGTAATCAAGTCATAGCTCAAAAATGCAGCATGTGTTTCTGAATCAGAGCCGTCTGTGGACCTGGTTGAATTCACATGTTTGGACGTTTCAGCTTTGGTAGAAAACAGCCCATTTGTTGCGATGTCACTGATGTGGCAACAACAACTGGAACCAATTTAGGAGGCAGGATGACCTCATATTGGTCTGTTGATTCGAAGTACCAGATTTTTGCTTTCTGCTAAATGTTTTCTCTCCGACAGAGGGGGAAAAAAAAATGCTTGGAGACGCTTTGAGTTTTTGGATGTGATGAAAACGAAAAACCTGGTGATGATGAGACAAATGTAACTGTGCTCATGCTCTGGAAGTGAGCCAGTGGTGTCGTGAGGACTGGGTGTTGAGCGTCTTTGATGTGAGGCACAGAGTGCCATCTTTGAAGATGTTTTACAGCTCTGTCAGTGTGGAAAGGGGTGGTCTCACACACACACACACACTCACAGAGACATGACTCGCTCCTTGGCTAAAAAACTCTGGGCACAGACTTCTGTTTCTTGTTATTGGAGTCAGAATTTTATTGCTATTTTTTCCATGTTCACATCCTTAAACTTTCCTACAAATATTATTGAACACTTCTGCTTCTTCCAGCACAGGTTGTAGGTGTTCTTTGAGGCCTGCGCTATAGATTTTCCCTTTATCCCGGTGATCTACGCTGGCGTCACCATTTCCAATTGTGAGCTTAAAGTCTGCTCCTTGATCTCACTTTCCAACCCATGTTCTTATGCAGCAGACTTTCCACACATGTGCAGACATATGTCTCTAATCTAGAGCTGTATTGACTAAAACGTTCAATATTTGCTTTGAACATGTTTTTTTTTTTTGTCTTCAAAGGATCATATTTTTTGAATTCCACCAAAAAAATCAGAACCCGGTAACTTCAGTGTCCTTTTGTTGACTCCTTTTTAATTCTCAGAAAGAAGCAAAATTGGCGAGCAAAAGGTTTCTGAGGGTATACAGGACAACAGTTCCATCAAACATCAGCCAAACTAATTTTTAAGTTGCAATTTCCCCATAAATGTTCTAACATAATGTTCTAATATCAATATGAAATGTTGTGGTTTGATTTTGTGAGATTTTGCATTGGAGAGCATCTTTTGGATGCTAAAAGTAAAGCAAGAGTGCCTCATGTCAGCCGCGTTTCTAATGTCCAGCAGGGGGCAGCAGCTCCTCTGATTGCAGAATGAAGCCAGATTGTAAAGAAATCTATGGGAAAACAGCACTTTAGCTCCCTTCATTTATGACCTCAGTGAACACTTTCCTAATGAGTTTACAGTCTCGGGTGCTGGTTTCAAGTCTCTTTGAATACACCGTGGTGTTTATTTTACTAAATTACTGTCCCCTTTTGACTCAAAGGGATGATAAAGCATGGTATGCGGTTGGCCATTAGACTGACAAGTTGCTATTGTCTGAGAGTTTCTCAGTCCCCTCACCCACCCACCCACGCGCACACCCACGCACCCTATATTTGCTACATCCAGTTTCAAAACCCCAAGTTGGAGATGGCCAAGTTGCTCAGCTCCAAGGCTTTGAGACAAGGACCAGTGGGTGAGATCACAGTGGCTACATTAAACATTTATATTCAGTCTATTGGTGAGGAAAAAGCACCCAGTTAAAAATCTACTTTTTAATCATATATTTTAATTGGCAAAAGACTGTAGCTGAGCTCACTGAGTGATCTTATTGTAACCCTAGCCAAGTGCATTTTATGTTTTTTTTTAACAGTAGAAAAATCCTGTGTTGATTCAGGAGTTCTTACATGAGTCATTCCAGATGGTAAGAGCAAACATTAAAATAGTTTGAGGACTTGCTGCAAACTGTTCTTACTGCAAAGGAGCTGAGATGGAATGAATCCCATAGAAAAACCATACAAACAGAGCTGCTCACTGTCTCTTTAAAGCCCCCTCATAAAGAAACAAGTACATTGTTCCACAGTGCCTTGAACCACATTTTCCCTTAGTCAACAAAAACCACGGACTTTCCAAAGTTTTTATTTGGTTGAAATGCAATCACCTCATCCACCTAAATTCCATGGAAAAAGTATGCAAGTTTGAGTGCTGTTTAATATGAACAAACATGAACAGAGAGATTTTACCAGCCAGGGTAGAGAGATGCTTAAAACACATCTTCTAAGAGGACAAACTTTAATGACATGAAGTCTTTTTCTGGGTATGTTAAAACAGCAGCGACATAAAGCTGCGCACAGCTGAATCTCCTCCTCCTCTCCTTTAATTCAGAGACAATAACCGGCCATCACCACAGGGTGGTGCTGTATCCAGTGTCCCACTATTGCACAGCAGTCTCTGCTTTACATGAAACTGAACCCAAAGAGAAAAGCCAGCTCAATTTGGTTAATGATATAATGAATGGAAAATCAGCTTTTAACTTCACACTCTGTCAGGCGTCCATCATGTGAACTTTCCCGGTGCTCGGTGTGCCCCGTGACATCACAAACGGAAACAAGTCAGTGCCTGTGACGACACGAGAGATCAAACCCTCCAGCTAGAAAAAAAATGAAGCTGGAAACGCGGTGCAAGTAAAACAAGATCGCTCAGGTGTTCCAGGGCGCAGCGTCGCCAGCTGGAGACATCAGCAGCCCCGCAGTCTGAGCGACTCCAGCAGCACCTCTGCTCCTCACATCTGCACTGAATTAACATGTACCATGTGTCCATGTGCTCCCTCAAAGGCACGTGAGCTGAAATTCTTTTTGCAGATGTACAATGTGGGGAGGGGGTTGCGGTGACGCTTAATGAATGTTCCAAAGTGGTAGAGTGGTGCAGAAGTAACGCAATACCACAGCGGTCCTCATTTCCCTGCTCTGCACATTTTCACTGCCTCAGGGTGACATCACTCACAATCACTGACAGATTTCCACTGGACTGTTTCCTGACATGCACAGCTTATTCTCTCTCTCTCTCTCTCTCTTTTTCTTTTTGCCATTTGCAAATAATCTGCACGATTTTAATTTCTTATAAATCATCTTTAGGCCTGCTTGAGTGTTTAGCGACTGGGAAAAGTTTGTAATCCACACCAAAACAAGTCAGGAGAGCAAATTAAGGAGAATTCATAAATCTTACACAAAAACCTTTCTATCTAAAAAAGAAAGAAAAAAAAAAGCCTCTCCTAAATCAAAAGAGCACTTAATTAGGATTCTGCAGTAAAAATAATCAACATGAGTTTCTACAACCAAGCTCAGCTTGTGCTTCAAAGTCTGCAAATGCCTACACAAAAAGTCCAAGCCAATATTTGAAGGTCAGCCACCTTCGCACATTATAACCAACAGCAATAGCTGTTAAAAATAAACAGCTGATGGGGTTCACTTACCGCTGGTTTGAGATGAAACAACCAAAACCTGAGCAATGGAGACCAGCAGAAAAAAGAAAGTCCTTAAGTGCACAAAGCTCTCCATGTCTATAAGAAAGACATGAGCCTTCCTTGTGTGCAAAGCAAAGGGAAAAGGGATGAAAAGACAAAAAAAAATGCTCAGGTTATCACTGCACTACCATGAATACAAGAGTGCCTCTCCTTGTAAGCAGCAAGCAGACCCAGCCCTGACTGCAAGAGTGCTTTTTTTTGTGTAGTTACAGCTTTAAATGAGAAGAATGCTGGCGAGCCTAATTTTCCTCCCCCTTTTGTCAGCCCTCTCCCATAACCATCCTCTCACAGGCTTTGTGGCTGTGAGAGAACTACACCCATGTTCACAAGCTCTCATACTTTCCAGTGATTCTTTCTATCTGTCTTGAAAATGTAATTATCTTTACTCAGACTCACAGTTCAAGATGCCAAGGAGGAGATAAGAAAATATGACTTGTTTGTAGGTGATTTTTTAATTTATTTTGCTTCTCTTCAGAAGTGGTCACTAAGAAAGACCATAAAAGTGCCATTTTATTGCTGTCTCTGGGGCACGAAACAGGGCACTTTTTACTGGGCAATTAAAAGCAAGAATAGAGTTTATTACAATTGTTTTGCAAAGGGAAACTGAAGTCAAGAAACTGCATTTGAAGACTACATTAGATGTGTTTCTTAGGTAATTACTGACGTCTTTAATTATATCGCCTTGAGCGACAAGCACACAAAGAGAGATAAAAAGCAACATCGGAGTGTGACAGCCACTGTGGGTGGTCATGATTGTAGGTGGTCATCATTGGGAACCTAGAGTGTAATTTTAGAAAGAAATCTGCGGTCAGCACCTCTTGACTTATGATGGGAACATGGAATTTGCCTACAGTGCCAATAAGTTTTACGTCTGATTCTGGAGCAATACTTCAGTATAAAAAAACTGCAGTGTTTTAAAAAAGCATTACAACAAGGCTTCTTATTTTCACTCCAAATTACAGTCCTTTAATAAAATTTCAAATTTTAATACACTCTAATAATTTATCTTTCCACAGAAAAAAAAAATCAATATGCATCCAGTAATGTGGAAATGCATTTCATAGACTGTATATGAAAGATGGACATAGTTACTACGATATCCTCCTTTAATTTGTGGACTTCAGTTTTAAAACCTCATCTCTGGGATTTTAGCTGTCACTATGCCAGATAGGACCGTATTCACACAAGAATGTAGATCGGGGGAGCTATTAGCTAATGCTAACCCTGGCTAGCTAGCTTGATTAGCAGGGTGCATCAGTGCAATTTTAACAACAAACAAGATACTAGCAAAACAATAACACACAAACAGACAAAAAGAAAAACCCTGAACAAGACAACATGGCACCCACTCAAAGTAAATTAAAGTGACCACACCCTTAATTACATTAGGCATTAATACAACAGGTGAGTTATATGAAAGTTATCACCCTCTGTACAGTTTCCATGGACAAAGACACAAGCTTAGAGACCAAAACTGTTTGTTCTGCTAGTCTCTAAGCATGTTTATATGTGTTGTAACAGTTTGGCATTTTAATGAGAATCTGTGGGGATTGACTCACTTTTTGAGGCAGTCCCAACTGGCCAGTTGAGGAATTGCAGTTTTTGGCACCTGCATGTTGGCTTCATTTTATAGCCCTGGAGGTTACTATTTGTTCACGTTTGCCATAAGTCACTGTAATAGGCTCTAAATGAGCCAATAATTCATCTACATGTAAGAAAGCTAAAAGGATAGCAGAGAGTTTCCAACAGAATAATTTTTCATTTTCAAACAATATAATCTGGATATCAATAGCATCATGAATGACAGCTCAAAAACAGAAAAGAACAGAAAAGCTAATGTGATAGTACAGAGCACTAGTTCACACCTTATTTTTTGTTTCATATGATTGGATATTAATCTACAGTATCAAAAAATCATATTTATCTTTATACAGCTAATTAAAGTTGTCTAAGCCTGCTTTTGCCACACACACATCTAAACCTGAACTGTGTGGCAGGAAACAGCTGTGTGCCATGTTCACAGGGTGCGAAAAGCACCAGGTAATTGCTGTGTGTGTGTGTGTGTGTGTGTGTGTGTGTGTGTGTGTGTGTGTGTGTGTATAGAGAGAGAGACGAGGGGGTTCGTGACACTGGAGTAGAGCTAATGAGAAAGACAGATGTTTTCTTGTTGGCTCTGCCCAGAAACCATGTCTGCCAGTTCCCCCAGAGTCCCACAGAGCAACAAGACTCACAAGAAGCATCAGCCATATTTTCTCTGGAAACTGAAGGATAAAGGAAACATCAGGACACTGACTGCATGCACTGCGAGTTGCTGCCTGTTTATCATCACAAAGAATGTTGTTAAAGGGAGAGCAATCTGGGAATCAATGTGTGCAATTCCTGGGCTCTCTCCCGCTGGTTTGTATACAGGCTATCTTGGCAACTGGTTGGTTAAAAAGTAAACCGTATTAATCTGCGTGCAGAGTCCTAAATGGACAGCCAGTATTTTAACAGGTGAGCCTCACATTTATTTACAATTAAACTATTTCTTTATTATTCTTATTGTTAATAAATAAGAAGGTTCCACATGTTTACTGTCCTCTTTAAAAGAGGCTAAATCATTGGCTGCTGAACAGTGAATGAAGCATAGGATAAAGTCACTGTCGGCCTCAAGTTTGACATTTTAGCCAGAGGGGGGGTCCAGAAGTAAAATTATTTGGATGAGATAGAGGAGTGTTGGCTACTATCAGCTAATCAGCTAGCAGCCCATTATTAGTCATATCATATATGAGCTGGGATAGGCTCCAGCCCCCCGCACAACCCTGAACAGGATAAGTGGAGGAGAATAGATGGATGGTTGGATGGTTGGATGCCCCAAAAGGCACAAAAAGCACAAACAAGGTGAAGAGGTGCACCTCAGCAACTTCAGTAAGCTGAGCTAGTTGCTGCAGCCATGTGTACTGGCCTCTACCTGTCCAATAAAGCAGTCACTTCCCTAATAAAGCAACAAACAAAAATTATGCCTTTAAAGCCCAAAACTATATATCCATAACTATAAATAGCAAAGGGTAAGGATGTTAATCCTGCTGCAGTCCTAATCTGCAGCAGGATTGTGTAATTTCCAACGCCATTTTTTTTCATTCTTGGACTCTGTAAGAGTAGCTTTGCATGATTCACAGTATTTGACTGATACTGTATGCTGACCTCATCCTCATTATTTGAAACTTTGGCCATGTTTAACATGAACATCCACCAGTGTACAAGCAGAAAACAAGGACCAGCAGAATAGGCTCCCTTTCATAACGCGGTTTTGCATGTGCAATGTCTGCTACCTCATGGGTGACCTCGTAATCTGTTTTACAGTCAGCGGATCAATCTACAGCCCCTGGTTTCTTTTTACATAAAGGCACAGAGTCCTGAACAAATATCAGTTGCTAAAATTATGTTGTCATCACTAAGAGTAATACATAAAAGGGGGAAGGGATTATATTTTCAAATTTCAGGGGTTTGGGAGATGATTATCCAGTTCTGCTTCCTGTCTTAAAAAAATCATAAATGTATGAGACCTTTCCTCACTGCAGTGTAACTGAAAACCCTCCATTAGTTTGTTCAGGCTGAATGGAAGGGTACAGGTTTGACAGGCTTCTGGGTTTTAGGTCTGTGTTATATCAGTGTGGCCACATATTAATGAATTAAGCAAAACATGCAATATTTTTTTTTCACCAAAAAAAATGCTTATAGCTTATGTGCATCATCAGCATACTGTGATCTCAGAACCATCACACCAAAAGACTCACAATTTAGCTTCATTTTTTAGCCTTGACTCATTTAATCAATTCAAAACAATACGTGACATAATTCATCCTTAAAGTTCCATGGCTGTGTTTTCTTATAAAAAATTTTTATTTTTTTATTTTTTATTTATTTCCTTTATTTAACCAGGTAAACCCCATTGAGATCCAGATCTCATTTTCAAGAGGGACCTGCAACTCAACAACCTGCTGAACATTATTGATTTTAAAGCAAAACTTGCGTGTTACAGCTGCAAGCAACACATTTCAAAAGGCATAGATTTGACTTTGAAGGTCTTGGTTTCTGGTTTGCATCACTCTTTTTTATAGTTTCATTACCGCTTGGTGCATAGTTGGCAAGTGTTTGCGAGACAAGTTGCCATTGCAAATTACTGCAAACAGCCTGCTAGTAACCAGTGCAATCACAAGCAGGTTTTCAGTGCAGCAAGAATTACACTAGCAACTGCTTGCAACCACTTGCCAAACGGTTGCATTAGTGGTTGCCAGTTGGTAGCTGACCGATCTCTAGGCCTGTGTGACTGGGGCCTAAGCTTGGAGTAGATTCAAGTCATGCTACCGGTGCATGATTTAAGCTTTGCAAATGTGGTTGGCAGCAGATTGGCATCAAAAACACTTGAGATGGTACTTAAGGGTCCAACTGAAACAAAATGATGAGTTCTCGACCAACTGAAAAAACTGTGAATAAACTGTAGGCTTCATCCCCAATATTCATGAACTTTCAGACAGTACCACCCCTCAACAGGGACTTTTCCTTGGGTAAAATTATATCTCTGGCAACTGGTGTCTGTATAGACTGGGTTACATAAACGTCCCGACTTTTAATCTATTGATTTGTGTTGCTGAACATGGAATTTTTATGTTTTTTTTTTATGTTCGTAAACACAAATTTCCGTGTGTTATTTTGTGTTCCTAAACATGACTTTCCACGTGGAATTTATTGCAGGCCCTGGTCCATGTAGCTCTTCTTCTAAAGTTCCTGGTCCCTGGAGAACGTTTCTGTGGTTGAAATAGGAGGTTGGGGTGTCCTATATTTTGAAAACATTTATTTTCACTCATTGAAAACATTTTATTTTCTCTTTAGCAAGTCTGCTGTATAAGGAAGTACTTACCAAAATCTCTGCTCTGATACAGCTGGAATCACCCATCTCCTCCCACAGTACTAAACTCCTCCTTTTGGCATTTTTTTTATAGTTATAAAGACTGTGTCCAGAGTGAAATGGTGTCACGTGACTGCCAACCCAAAACTCTGCTCCTATAACTTAGCCTAAATTACGTCACAGCAGTTCACATATTCTCATTCCCTAATATGATGTTTCAGTGTCTCTGGCAAAAGTTGATGACAGCAGCAGTTACTGAAAGTGTCTGCTGCAGTGATTTGGAATACAGGCAACTTGCCATTTGAATTACCTAAATACACTTTTAAAAGCTGAAGCAGAATGAGGCCTGGCTCTGAAACAGCACTGCTAGCACTTCTGAAGGCGTATTTGAAACGTTTGTTTTGAGTCCTTGAGCAAAAAGCATAATTATTATTTATTTATTTCATGAAGCAAGACAAACTATAAAACAGCTGTACATTCTGTGCTCCTTTTCAAGACATCTGATAGTGCCATCAGATGTTTCTTTGTGGTGGGGGGCTTCTTTGATAGCTTAGCTCTAGACTGAACCAGAGAATGGAAATAATTAGCAAAGCTGAAGTCTCCAAGGTTACGACTGCCAAAATATTGCAATAAACAGACTGTGCAGCCAGAGCTCACACACCATCAGCGAACTCGCCATTCCTCAGAAGAGCCAGCCATCCATAACCATGAACTAGAATTGTTTCTGCCCTGCATTTCAAACATCACATTTTAAACCACAGACCAGAATTCTTTTTACTTCTTTTGTCAACTAATTTTTTCAGGGGACAGGAAGAGTTTTGGAGCACATGCAAAGCACATGGAGCCCACTGCAAGATACAGACCTCCGTGATGTACGCGATCCTGTCACATGATCCCACTAAGATAAAGAAAAACCTCCAGATCACCTATACTTTTGTAAATATCGGACATACCTTTGTAAAAAGATAATTATATGTATAATATTGGTTTTTGTTTTGTTTTGTTTTTCCTTCAGAGGCCATGATGAAAAATAAAAATGCAACACAGAACACACATGAACTTCTACCTAACAATTTATGTACATGGACACAAAATGAATCTTTCTGCAAAACAGTCCCTATTAGGGAGTTATTAAGACCAGTTTCCTGGTCTGGAGCATTCAGGTGAATGTTAGTATAATGCCACAGTCTGCCCGGGAGTGGATGTCCCAGCAAATTTACTTCAAGAGCAGACCGCTAAGAGAAACTGCAAAAACCCCTCAGTTAGCACGTTAAATCTAAAAGTTCATGACAATACAATTAGAAGACTTGTTTAAAAGGGCTATCAGGAGAAAGCCTCTTTTTCTAAAAAAAGAACATGGCAATATGGCTTAGGTTTGCAAAGTTGCATCTGAATAAACCGCAAGACTTCTGGAACAATATCCTTTAGACAAATGAGACCACAATGGAGATTTTTGGCCATAATGCACAGCACAATGTTTGGTGAAAACCAAACACAGGATGTCAACACAAACACCTCATACCAACTGTCAAACATGGTGGTGAAGGGGTGATGATTTGGGCTTGTGTTGCAGCCGCAGGACTTGGGCACCTTGGCACCATTGAGCCGACCATTAACTCCTCTGTACACCAAAGTTCACTAAATGTAAGGCCATCTGTCCCACAGCTAAAGCTTTGCCAAAATCAGGTCATGCAACCGGACAATGATCCCACGCACAACAGCAAATGGACCAGTTAAAGTCCAGACCTCAACCTGATTGAAATGCTGTGGTTGTACCTTCAGAGAGCTGTGCATAAACTAATGTCTGCAAACCTCAGTGAACTGAAGCAATGCTGTAAAGAAGAGCGAGCCCAAAATTCCACTATAATGATGTGAAAGACAGATAAAGTCATTCAGAGAATGATTACTTCCTGTCATTGCTGATAAAGGTGGTACTACAATCTAATCATGAGTCACAAACAGATATTTTACATTGGAAATCTCTGCAGTCATCAGTCCTATATCCACATGTCTTTTTCTTTTCTTTGCATGTCTCTTTTCACTTGAATGACTGAGGGCAGCACAGTGAGTGTATGGCTGAAAAGGCCCTCTGTCTTGACAGACCATAAACACTTGAAATCATTGATTTTATCGAGCAGTAGCCCTACAATCTAACCCTTGGGTCCCTATTTTGCATCCAGTAAGGGAACTGTTGCATGTCATTCTTGGCTGAATTGAGTGTTCATGCAGACTCTAAAGAAGCTTGGTTGCTTTGACCAGAAATGCATAATCAGTCTTTAAATGTTTGGAAAGTTCAAGGAGAAACTTTTTGGCAGACCGAAGGGTGCATTCCTGAGTGTGAGGAGTTAAGATGTCCAAAGTGTAGCTTGGAAGTGAGCCAGTACCAACAACACATTGTACATGATTAGTAAAAACTTTTAAAATCACTTCTGAATTCAACTGGAAACCTTTGAAAATGGAAAAAGTGCCTAGCTGCTGTGTTTTGCAGCTGATGGCAGGGTAAATAGAGCTGGAGTAGTTTAGAGAAGATGACACAAAAGCATGAATTATCCTTTCGAAGTATGTAAAAGAAGGGGAAGTTGTCTGTGTGGACACAAGGCTTGTGGTGGATATATGTAAGCTTTTGTAGAGTCAAGTTTGATTCCAACTGGTGCCGGTTTCACACAAAATCTGAAACAAGAAGCACTGAAAATGAAAGCAGAAGGCAGAAAGTCTTGACAGAATTCTCCCTGGCGATGTAAGCTGCGAGCTGACTTCCTACAACGGAAAAATCTCCCCTGTGCTATCTCCTTCTTGTTCCCGAACAATCCTTCCTCCGCACTCTGACTGCCAAGGCTGTGATGAATTTCCCCTGTTTCCTGACGTGCAGTTTCATGGTTTTGGCTCATCTGTTAAAGACATCTCACCCCTACCAAATGGAGAAGACATTGGAGGCCAGTAAAAGAGAAACAATAACAAGCAAGAACCTGAAACAAGACATTCTGATTTCCTTAACAGAAGAAAATACATGCTTAAGGTACAAAATGATCTGCACAAACATCCACAACATTAAATCTTTCCTGGTGGAACTACAGCCAACAAGACTAGACTACAACTATCACCATTAATTCTTCCTAGCATTTATTGTCTGTTTTCAGCTGTGCTCTTGCCTAATTTGCTTCTTTAATTATGGAAGCCAAAACTCATCTGGACTGCAGGGGTTTGTTGTTTATAGCATGAAGGATGTTTCCTTCCCGCCTGAGCCCCATAAACTTTGTAACCTACACCAAAGCTTCTCCTTCATGCCCACATATGAGCACTGTATGCTGTATGAAGAGCTTCCTCAGTCTTCTTGCTGAGCTCTTGGTGCAGACCTGAAGAAAACGGGGCCAAGTGAGGGCTTAGCAACTATAACGAACTCCTCTAAGCAAGTTTCATTATTTGGTAGCCATCACAACCTAAATTAACTTTAATTTCACACCTCAACAGGTTCTAATGGCTGCAGGAACAGGATTACCAGTCAAAACAAAGAGATCAAAGTTTTGTTGTTACACAATTCTCCCAAAGACTTCAATTCAGGATTCTTTGAGTGGTATGTCTCCGCCTTGCAGAACGGTTGTGATAATCATCCCAATTAGTTTCTCTCCATCATTTAAAAATAATGTTGTATCACTGTTTATGTGATTATACTGACACCAGGGTGTTCCCAAGCCAGCCAAGAAATGTAATGTCTCCAACGTGTCCTGAGGTCTGCCCTAGGACCTCCTTCTGGTTGGACATTCCCGAAACACCTCACTTACAAGGCATCCAGGAGACATCCCACTCAGATGTCTGAATCACTTCAGATGGCTCATTTTAATGTGGAGGAGCAACAGCTCTAGTTTTTCCTCCAGAATAGCTGAGCTCTTGACCCTATCCCTAAGGCTGAACCCAGATAACCTCATTTCCACCACTTACGTCCACGATCGAATTTTTTCAGTCACTACCTACAGTTCATGAATATAAGTGACGCTCGGCTCTCACTTCACCACATCAGATCAGTACAGTGTCCACATCAGTGCAGCTGCAGCACCAATCAGTCTTCCAATCTCCCTTTGTGGATGAGACCGCTAAATGCTTAAACTCCTCAACTTGGGGCAACAAGTTGTTCCCAGCCTGGAGTGGGCACTCCACCCTTTTCCAACTGAGAACCATGGCCTTGGACTTTACAGTGCTAATTCTCATCCCAGCCGCTTCACTCTCGTCTGCAATCCGCCCCAGTGCGAGCTGAAGCTCATGGCTCGATGAAGCCGGCAGAACCACATCATCTTCAAAAAGCAGAGATGAGATACTGAGCCCACAAAATGCTGCACTCTCCACCCAGCGGCTGTGCCTAGAAATTCTGTCCATAAAACTTCTGAACAGAATCGGTGACCAAAGGCAACAGGGGGGGACTGTAGCCAAGTTCTTGCTCATAGGGGCTTGTTTTGACTGTTGGGGTTTCTCTGTAATATGTGTAGGTCTTTACCTTACAATATAAAGTGCCTTGAGGCAAGTGTTGTTATTTGATGCTATATAAATAAAACTGAATTAAATTAATGCGAAACAAGATGGTTTCACACAAAAAAAAAGTAATGAGTTTTGATTGGTGCTTCTTTCTATGTAACTGTACCTTTTGTGTTACATTCATCAAACTTTGATACAGATGAAGTGATCTGAGTTAACCTTGAGAGATGTTCCTTTTATTTTTTTGCCCACATTTGGGTGGCACAGGATGGTTGCTGGTTCGAGTCCCCGTCTGAGCGCATGCTGTCGTTGTGTCCCTGGGAAAGACACTTAACCCACATTGCCTAAGTGTGAATGTGTTTGGTTGTAGTTGGAGGGGCTGTAGGTGTGAATTGGCAGCCATGCTTCTGTCAGACTGCCCCAGGGCAGCTGTGGCTACATTAGTAGCTTACCACCACCAAGTATGATTGAGGTGTGAATGAACAGTGCACAAAATTGTAAAGCGTCTTTGAGTACTGTGAAAAGTGCTGTCTAACTCTAAGGCATTATCAAATTTCCCTGCAGGTTGAGTATTTGTGGTGGTGAGATCAATGTGCATGTAGAAACTTGTGCAACTCAGCTCAAGTGGGACCCAATTTATTTCCTGCAGCTACTAAAAGAAGCCAAAATTTAAAAAAAAAACAAAAAAACAACAGCTCATTCTCAATTGGCACACTAATTACGAATGTATTTTTAGGCAACTGCTCCCAGTCTCAGTGATTGGATAAGCCAACTGTTAAATTAATCACCATTTTCACTGCCCCTTTCCCATTTCTCCTGACAATTGCAGTGATGGTAATGATGATAGATGTTCTTAAAGAGGAGCTAATAGGACAAGTCCCAACATACCTCTCAAATGAAACAACCAATGGGAATGTCAGGTTACAAATGATGAAACAGAGCCATAACACAACAGTCATCTGTCACAGATGAGCTCCTTCTGGCATTCAGCAGGCAATCTGGGGAAGGGATTTCCTCAGTAATGTGGGAGGACTAAAATGGAGAATATAAGCAGAAAGTCTAATTTATAGAAAAAAACTAAATTTACTTCATTGGAGATATGTAAAACAAAGGAAGCCCGATCACCAGTGTGTGTCAGTATCAGGCTGTATATTACCATGTATTCACGAGGTTGCATTGAGAAATACTGAAGAAAAAAAAACTGCCTTTCTGTACATGTGATTGAAATGAAATACATCATACTTTTTTTTGGCTAAAGCTGTAGTTTCAAATGTTAAGGAAGATTGCACTGGTGGTCAGTAGCTTCAGCTCTTATGCTTCACTTCTTTAAAATCACAGCAACAACCAGAGAACTGGAACGACCAGATCAATAAATGGTATGAAGCTTTTCAGTGTGGCCTAATGCCTAACCACATGTATATTTGGTTTTACATGGTTGTGGAGAAATGATTTGCACCTTGTGGAAAATGTGAGGAGGGCTGAGGCCACTGAGCATGAGTCATTGGCCAGCTATCTTTGAGGGGGATGGAAGTCCTGCCTTTGAGTGCCGGACTCAGACTTTTGTTTACTTTTCAGACAGAGGAGTTGAGAGGCACACGAAGGGGAAGATGGTGGGAAGAAACATAACTTAAAACACTGATATAAGCAAAAGGTTGATACAATGCTCTTCTCGCACAATGCATCAGAAGGTACTAACAGCAATATGCTTTATTTGGCTTATGATGGCTTTGCACTACAAGTTTTCCAGATGGATGGCATAGCTTAAACCTACTCTAGGTAGCATTTATTTCTCAAAAGTGTGATTTTAGAACAGGTCAAAAGGCCTTATTTATTAGGAATGCTTTGCCTTTACGAGCAAAGAAAACCATGACATCATGATTAGTCAGACCATCTTCCTACAGGCTGGGAAATCATGACTTCTTTAGTGAGATTTGAGGACTGCTCACTGTAGGCTGACAACCATACTGAACCGACCACATTGACTAAAGGATATCCATAGTTCTTTGACTTCAAAAACAACTCTAAACATGACATTGATGTAGGTAATGCAAAACTGATTAATCAAAGATTCTTCTAATGAAGAAAAGTAACTGAGTGAAGTTCAACACATGCTTGAAAAAAGCATTTGTCTAACACCTTCTTCAAGATGGGCTTGCCAATGATCGTTTTACTGAGATCATCCTAAAACTCTGTAGTTTCCGCCTTTGTGATTCTCTTTTGAGACAAATTATAACAAAGCACCCAGGGACCTCTTAGATAACTCTGCATGGACCTAGCACCTGACCAAATGCTAAATATAAATTTTTCTGTCAATCGTTATATTTTAGACCTCATCACACAGGCCTAGAGACCAGTCAGAGAACTTCTGGCAAACACTAGGGAAAAATGTGTACTCCCTGGCCAGTTGGCACATGGTTGCTGGAGATTGCTGCAGGTGCTAGCTAAAATTGGTCACAAAGACGCAGTGCTACACTGAGAAACCTCCTTGCAATTACCAGGGTCCCCTGCAGTTTGCATGGAAGACACTGACTTGCCTGCAAACACTCAGCAGTAGCAAAGTTCTGCGAAGCACAATGCAAACTGTAAACAGAGACCAATGTGTTGGTTGCAGCGGTAAGGCACGACTTTTACCTTGAGCATGTTTCTGGTTTGTGTCGCACTTTTTCAAGTTTCACCACCGCTCAGCAAGTAGTTAGCAAGTGTTTGCAGATAAGCCAGTGTCTTCTATGCAAACTATGGGCAACCGTAGCAACCTGCTAGCAACCAAAACAATCACAAGAAGGTGCAGCAACCTCCAGCAACCACTTACCAACCAGTTGGGGAACACACATTTTTCCCTAGAAACCTGTGGTTGCCAGGTGGTCACCAATCAGTATCTAGGCCTTTATGTCTGAGGCCTCAGTCACAATAATTAATCTACCTGTCTATTTGAAAGTGTTAATTTTAATGAGATTAGCCATGCATTTACCTTAACCCCTTTATTCTGACTCTGTAGCTCTAAAATAACATCATCAGAATTCGTCTGTGCTCCTGTCCTGTTACTGTGGCTTACACACTTGATTAAACAATTCTGTTCTCGTTCACAGTGATATTGGTTACTTACTTACTTACTTCTAGCCAAACTTTTTATCTTACATACCACAGAATGTGAAGAAGTTGGAGTGGTGGTGGAGACTCTTAACCAGGAGAGTGCTAATTGTATCCTGTGTGGGTGCATTGTGTTTACATTTTGGTTAGTATGTTTTCATTTGCTGTGTAGTCTCTTTTTCACATGAGGTTTGGTTGGATTTATGCACCAAAACATCCTAGGCTGAAGAATTAATAACTTTACTCACATATGGCGCCATAATTAGAGGAAATAATATAAATACTTTCTGTGCTTTGAACAGGATCAACGGCAGCTTTGTGCATGCGGGATTCACTTGCAGTGTGGATGCCAGGTGGAGTGTGTGGGTCTCCTCTCTGCTCTGACTGCGGTTGTGAGACTAAGTGCCTGTCAGTGCTTTGGGCTGGGGGAGGAGCTTATGGAAGCACCCCCAACTTGCGGACAGTATCTGCAGAATGATTGGTGCTTTCATGTGCAATCTCCAATAATACCAGAAAAGGTCATTAGATTTGTTGCTAGTTGCTTTTTTTTTTAAAAAAAAGGAAAAAAAGTAAATGCTAAATATAGCAACAAAATTGCCAATCTGGCAACACTATATTGGAAACTACTGCCAGGTTTTTCATGAAATTTGAAATGGATAAGCACGATTCCTAGTTAATTAATCTTCTTCTCCACATAGTCCACCTCACAATCTAAATTTTTCAAATATAAGAAAATTAAATCAGAAAAAAATGTCAACTTTTCTCAAATATCCTACTAAAAGCCTTTCATAGGGAACAGGACTGAACATGCATGTTTGTGAGTGTTATGGAGGGTTATCGAGGCTTGAAACATGCACTTTGCATGGCCTCAGGGTTTGCAGCATGGATGTCAGTCTATTTAGAAACTGGCAGACTGTTTGCGTTATATCTTGTGATGTTTGATGGGGGTCCAGACTTGACTTGAAAAGATGAAGAAATGCTTGACTTTTTTCATCTTAATCTGACACATTGTCTCCCAGAGGCACTTAAGGCATTAACCATGCAGGAAACAAGTCCTTAGAATGTCTTTTAGTTCAACCAAATGCTGATAAGGACTAAACAGCACCTAC
Organism: Pterophyllum scalare; assembly: GCA_024447675.2. NCBI lineage: Eukaryota > Metazoa > Chordata > Actinopteri > Cichliformes > Cichlidae > Pterophyllum > Pterophyllum scalare. The sequence goes on along the minus strand of JAMQGT020007795.1, from coordinate 30,571 downwards.
CTTTCACTCACTTTAAAAAAAATTCGTTATGTATAACTGTATGTTTTAACAGGCAAGTTATATAAAATTTCGCCCCATATATTGGTGAATGAGGAAATCGGCACGGTCATATTTTGTATTACTGGCTAACATTAAACCAACAGAATTAACTGTACATGATCAAACATTCCATTTCATCTTATGAACAATCTGAACCTTTCACTTGCTGTGTAGTCTCTTCAGTGGAGAACACTGAACCAATTAGAAGTATTTGGTATAATAGCAAAAGTAGAATTCATCCAAACCAATGTGACCACAGGCTGGGGAGCGATTCTGCACACGAAAGCAGAAAATGTCCAGGCCTCGTGGAGCTCAAGTAATAAAGCCATCTCCCTTTACAATGCACCAACGCTGAGGTCAAATGAACTCCATAGTTCCTGCAAATGTGACTGTGGGAATTTCTCTGAAAGTGTATTAAGTTTGTACTTATAATCTACTGACATATGTAATGACCGTATGTCTAGTCGCAGTCAAACAAAGCAAGCTGGGATCTATTTTCTTACACGAAAATCACAATCCACAACAGAGATAATCACTGGGTATAAAACAAATGAATGTGCTGTGGTGATGTCACACTTTTATTAGGATGTGAGCCTTTTCTTTCCACAGCCGACGGGGGGGAAAAAAAAATCATGGCCCTCATATTCCAGTTGCTTCCACAGATGGGTAAACCACCCCTGTGTGTCTGGTGAGTGGGGGTCTCCTCCAGCCCAACCTGGAATGTAACCAGAGCAATTTATCACTCTGAGATCCATGAGTCAAGAGGAAAAAGTATAATTCCTTCAAAAAAAAAAAAAAAAAGTGGGGGTGGGGCATGCTTTAGGAAGTCTATGTAAAGCATTTCAAGATGAGAAGTTACAACACTACTTTTGTGCAACAGAAAATTCCATCAGCACAGAAAGCAGCACATCTGATTTGTTATGAACAGGAGTAACTGAAATTGAAACTTGAACCTACTTCTTAGCTACACTCTGCTAGTAAACTACGGCCACAACAAACATAGATAGCTATAAAAGATAACAGTGCTTATCACCTCAACCTCCCTTGACTCCAGTGACAACACTATCTGTTTGCCTACAACTGCTCTTTGCAAAATGCCTGCTGCATGCCTGTGCAGACACCCCTTAATGTATACAGAAGCCTCAGAGCAGAATGAGTTGCCTCCTTCACAGAGCTAAGTGAAGGACACCTAACCTGAGGCAGGTAATGTTACAAATAGCTGATAGGTGAGTAATGACAGCTCTTCAAAAAGTTATTTATTCAGTCGTGTTGGTCTGTAGTTCACAGGGAGTGTTTCGTGTGTGTGTGCATGTGTGTGTGTGTGTGTGTGCGTTTGTCATCTATTTTTTTTCTTTTTTATCTGCGAGGCATTGGTGATGTGTTAGTCTTCTTGCCAATGCAGTACAGTGAAGTAAAGCTTCCTCATCTTGTACTGACTTGTAAAGCTTCAAAAACAAGAGAGGACCTGGTTTGTTTGATTTCATATGCAGTTTAAATACATTTATTTTATTTATTTTACCAAAAATACTTTCAGTGTCATTTTGACTTGAGCGGAAGAATGGTTGTGTCTTCGGATTCCAAGCCTGGTGAGCTGTGATTTCGCCACCACGTCTGCAAGTCCTGTTTTTAATTTTGCATGAATAGATTTACAGATAGTTGCATAACAGTAACTTGAATGTAAGACACCATACAGCATGTGTAAATCTGCTTTGCAAGGCAGCTGGATTCTCATGGGACATATCACAGAAGAATCCATCTTGCCAGGCTTCAGGCTATGCACTCATGGCCTCAGCCACAGTGGATCCGACCGGTCTGTGTCTATGGGCCAAACAGTGACCTCTGGGCCTGAAAAAAAGCAAGCCAAATAGGGCAATTCCCCTAATGGCCACTTAAGTCTGGCTCTAAAATGGATTCAGTCCCTACAGATTCCCATGTTACAGTGGCCAACATTAAAAAGCATGTTTACAGCCTGATAATAAAAACTATTTGTGTCTTTTGTGGATAGCTTCCCCCTTCATAATAGCTGTTATGAAGCGTTATGAATCTGACTTTTTATACAATTGTGTAACTCATCCTGGAGTTATATTGTTAAGAGTTGAAGTATGGCGCTGTAGCCGTTCAGCGTCTTCTAGGCCTCACCTCCAGTATCTAAACTGGACCTCTCTGCTATATTTGTGTTGTTGGTACCTTTTTAAGGTGGTTTCATTCTTATTGACAGGATAGGCATTTTGGTGTTGTCATTGTCAGGTCACAATCATCTTCTACAAAGATGACCTGTGGGGTGCACTGGGGGTCTGAGTGAGGCAAGCATAATATCAGTTTTCCTTCCTATGCAGATGACACGCAGCTGTACATCTATTTCAACTCCACTGACACGCTCAAACCCAATGCAGCGAATGACTGTATCCAAGACATTAACTTTGCTAATAATGTTTCACTTTTATCTCTTCTTAGATGTTTAATTTATTTTACTTGTTTCCTATCTTGTCTTGTAAATATAAACTAAATATATAACCCCATAAATCATTCATTTATCTATTGGCCACAATCACTCCTATTAACCCTGAAAAATTAATAATAATAAATAAAATAGATCTGAATAAATAAAATTACTTGCCTCCTTGGGTCCTCACTCAAAGCTATCTACATGTTTAAATATGCATTTAAAGAGTATACAGTGTCTCTAAACCCCTTTTGCATGTTCACATACATGTGGTATTGTTCATGCCTACAAACATTTACTGAAACTCAAAATCCATGTACAAATATAAATTTGCCCTGTCCTGTTTAATCCCACCGTCCTGGCAGCAAGAGTCATGTGCAGCCAGCAATTGTTCAAACCCAGAGAACTTTATTATTCCCAAAGTTTCCAAGGCTGAAGCTTGGGAAAATGTGTGTAAGCGACATACAGACTGGATTTACAGGAGAGTGGTTGATGTTTACATAGTGGAAACTATATTCATAGAGATCCAAACAGACCAAAAATTAAATAAAATAAAATAATAAATATCTGCTTGATTTAAAAAAATAAATACATAAAATAAAGGCTAAAACTTTCAAATTTGAGTAATTTGGATAAATAAAAGAAAGTCAAAGGCGTAACATAGTTCCCTGCTTTGTAGCTCACATAATAGTAAATAAAGAGATTGGTTCATTGTGTCTCACATGATGTAGTCTACATATTAAAATCAGGACTCAGGAATTAACAGATCATTAGTACTTTACAGGACCAGTAACTGGACTGCTGCCTCTTACACTGGAAAAATCTTTATTTGCCTCATCAGACAGTCCAATAAGACAGTAATCTGGGAGCATAGGCTTCTTTTTTGGCTATGCTAGGAATATTTTTTTTCAAGATGTGTCATATTTTAGTGTTTCATTTTATCCCTTCAGTCATTTTGAACAAGACTTCCATCTTCAAACACCTAAACATGCTTTTTTTCTCTGAGATTTCTCCTTTAAGAAGCAGGAGCTGGGCTGTGTTATACTACAGCCTCCACACAGCCTGCCAGCAATAACACAAATTTATCTCTAAGCTGATGCAGTATTTTTTTTTTAATATATAATTTTGATTTTAGGAAGTTACTTGCTATGCTTGGCATCATATGTGTTTAATCAGAACTCCACTGTGTACTCAGAAAACCTTTTTGTATTTAATATATACATGATAGTGCTGCTACTGTTTTAAGAATGCCCTCAAGAGTCTTTCTGTTGTTGTGCCTACGATGTGTGAATGCAGATAAGATTTAAAGGCCCTGTGTTATTCATGCAAGACTGTGTATTTCAAGTTTCAGTCCAAGATACAACACAGATTTATTTACACGCCTTTGGTGCCGCCCGCGTCCCCATTCCAGAGGAAGTCTATGAGTGACAGCACAGAGCAGCCAATGGGAGCATACACAGCACATTCACCTGATATGGCAACATAAAACAGCATAAAGGGAATGCCATGACTGCATGTTCGTCCTATGCAGAGCCAGCATGCAGCTTTGCAGAGCATCTGCACGCTTAAGTGTGTATCACTAGGGGGCAGTGCCAGAAATAAGTGGAACAACCAGTTTGTGTAGTTATTTGTCCAACAGCCACAGAGACCACAGACGTGATAACGCACAATAGTGAAGCAAAACTAAGTGTTAAAAACAATGAAAACTATCCACTGCAGCCGCTGTCTGCGCTTCCTGTGCTTTTCTTTTCATCTTTGATGTCTATTCACACTTTTAAACAGTCAGCATTCAACCTCTACATGGTGTCATCCCCGTCAACCTTATCCAATGTTGGGGGTTCTTTTGTGGAAGACTGCATGTAAGTGCGCACCCAGAATCACTCTGCACAGCTCAATACCTAAGCAAACAGAGATAAGCACAATACCATGAATTCTGTTTACGTCGTGGGTCTTGGACCCAGAGTTCTGAGTTTTGTGGTCTTAGTCTTTAGTCCTGGTTACTTTTGTACTCTGGGTTTTATTTACATGAGTATTGGTTTGTATTTACTCATGTGTGTCTCAGTTTAGTACAGCCTCCCTAGTGTCCTTTTGTATCTTGTTAAATCTTTGTCTCTGCCGCCCATTTGTTACTTCCTGTTTTTATTCTGATACTCTGTCATCTTTTGGGCTTTGCCTCTGTCCCATCCAGGGTTATAATAGTTTTGGATTTTACATAATAGTTTAGTTTCAGTTATTATTTTTTTTCTCTAATTCAGTTAGTTTTAATTAGTTTTAAGCGGTTTTGCTCGTTTTTAATAGTTTTTATTTTTGGTTTTATGCTCAGTTTTAGTTAGCTTCAGTATTAGTTTTAGTATTTTCATACGTAATCAGGTACCCTTTAAAGAAATATATTCAACAACCAACCGTTCACAGACAGCAGCACTACATGCTAAATGTGTGTAACATTAAGGACACACATGAACATCAACAGGGAGAACCAAAGAAAAATATGAACTCCAAAACTCAATAAATTCTACAATAAACTCCCAAACTCCCAATAAAGTTCAGCGTCAGTGCAGCAGATTAACAACACCTACGTGTGGTGTTCGACAAAAACAAACTCTTTGAAGGAGTCAAAGGTCGAATCCAGCTGCATCCTGATGTTCTCCACCTGAAGCTGCTTCTGTTTTGGAGCTAGCTTGGTTAGATGCTCCTAATTACACTTGCAGGGTCTTTGCGGCCTCTGTACACAACCTACGGAAGTGGCCGACCTCATGTCCGCATTCATGCATGTGTAGCTGGATTGTGTGTGTTAATTACCTTGTGGTGCGTGCTGGTGTTTTTTGGTCCTCTATCTTTGTGCTCAGTTTTTTGGCTGCAAACATATTTGTCCTGTTTTTTCACTTTCTTCATTCCCTCACATCCATTCCAATAGTGTCAGCAGTCTCCCTCCAGGAATCTGCTGACATTTGTGAGTCTTTATATTGATGCTTTGATTATTATTCCTGATTGTTATTCTCTGACTGATAAAGTAGCTGGAAATGCACAAGGACTAAACAGATTAACCACAACGCTGCGGGCTGCGTGGACCCGACAAGTAGTCACGTTTCTCTGGAGGTGCGCCAGGTTAGCTCGTAGGATCAGAGCGGTTTCAGTAGCTGCACGCACACAGTTGCCCGATGGCGCTCCGAGCTTAAACTCGGAGAGCGGAAAAAATAAATTCATGTCAATCACAAGACTTTAAAAAATGACAGTATCGATGATTTCAGTTAGTTTTAGTTAGTTTTGTAAACTCACAATTCAGTTTTAGTTAGTCATTGTTTTTTCCTTTTAATTTTAGCTTTTATTTATTTCAGTTAACGACAATGTTTTTTTCAGTTTCAGTTTTCGTTATTTCGTTCGTTTTCGTTAACTATAATAACCCTGGTTCCATCATCTTGATTGGTTTCTGCTGTGTTTAGTTGCTCAGGTGTTTCCACTCTAACTAATTCCCTTGTGTGCATATCTACAGCATCAGTCCAGATTTGGATGAAGTTTGGATTTTTGTCAGGAATTTTTTATCTGCATTAAAGGTTAGTTTTCATTTACTTTGTTTTTGTGGGGGTCTTTCTTGCCTACCCATAACTGCTTAACCTACACAGTCCTTGGTTTTGTTCTGCAGTTTCCACAGTTTGTCTCTCAGCCATAGCTTTCAGCTGTGGGCCTACAATCAAAGCTTTAATAGTAGTCATTAATGACTACATTAACATGAGGAATCTTCCTATTGTTGTGGGGTTATCAGTATCAATAAATGTTATCCACTGAGTCAGTTTTAAGTTCCTCCAGACTAACAGTAGCTATAACCATGGATGGGCTCAGCCTCCCCAGATGTGCCCACCCAGTCAACGCTTAAATGACACAGAGAAAATGCCAGTATGGCTTCTAACGTCTGTCTGGATGACCAAACAACAGCGCAGAGCATCTTGATGTCAGAGCTAGCAGAAGCTACTCGAGTAAGGAACTGCAGCAGCTTGTTTGGCAGAATGGATCAGTGTTACTCGATGGGTCTAGTTACGAACGGCTGCAAACCTTGTTCATAAAAAGGAAAGCCAAAAGAGATTTATGTTATAATAATTGGATCCTCTACAGTCTCTAAGTTCAAAGACAATGAAGAAGTCAATTTTGCATAGACTGTAATTGGAGTTTCCACAGTGAAAATGCCACGGGGAAGAATCGAGAGCTTGAAGGAAGCAATCCTTTCAGGAAGAATAGTCATCAGCAACCTCAGCACTCAGCTCTGTTTGCCACATTAGATTGTAAAGGATCAGCCAATTGTCCTTGTTTCCTGGAACTCACCCCATCTGGCGAAGGCTAAATAGTTTTTGCCCCCCTGTAAAATGGAGTTGATCTGCTGAGTCACATTCCCCTCAGTAGGGGATTTTTTAAAACGTGGGTAAAATGTAGTAGCACTTCTACAATATGTTCTGTGGGAATGATCTGGGGTTAGGGTAGGATGTGTGGTGCATGTGCCGGATGTATGAACTCCTTTTTAAAATGCAGATGGCAACAGTGCACAGCTTACTTCCAGCATCTGACCTATGACCAGCATCACATGTCTTCCCTTTTTCTTTTTTTTCTTTTTTTTTTCCACTAGCCTCATCTCATTGGTTCTTTTTTATTATTATTATTTCACTGCTATCACTTTCTTAACATGATTTTCAGAGAATTTATACTTTCTGTAGTTTTAAGCCTTCCAGATGGAATAGTAGTTAAGCACCTTATTTAGCTTTGTTTGGCCCAAGCAGATATAAAACTGTGCCACACTATACTCAGCCTCATTTGGAGGGGGGGGGTAGTTTGACAATGTTTATGCATTTTATCTGCAGCAGAAAGTTTTCTTCAGTGTGGATGCTAGGCCTTCATATTGCTACCCAAATAAAAGAAGCCAAAATCCAGCAGATGCTTTGATGTATGGCTCACGTGGAGAAAAACGTTGCACCCAGCATTTGCCATCAGCACCCCCCCCTATAATTTGGGTTCACTTATAAAATATAAAATACACCGAGGTCAACAAAGGATACTAGTTAAGCCTGGATTGGTCAAAGTAGATATTTTAAAGATACAATATACAATTAAAAGGATCATATAAATTTGGGTCGTATTTCAGTTGGTCACAACTCCAGAACTGAGAAAAGGCAGCTCCAATCTGACCATATTCAATGGCTGGCTGTTAACACTGGTTGGAAAAATATTGTTTGTTTATTGCAGCGCTCCCTTGTGTCAAAAGCCACCACTTGCAGAGTGGCACAAATTCAGGATGTCAAGACACGAATGCTTCTGAAAACCTAAAATATTTTCCTGTTTTGGTCTGGATCTGTATCCCTTCGATGGTGACGGAACAAAGCTTGTCCTTTTTGCAGACCTCTGTATAATAACCAAGATCATATTAATTGACATGACACTGACATATCAGTTAATATGTCAACCGTCGTAAGGCAAAATGCTTATATTGTTATTTATTAGACAAATATACTAAATTCACATTTTTGCACCCAAATGTGAGCCATCACACTGGGCATCTGTGAAAAGTCAGAAAATGATGAAGCATAACTTTGAACCACTAAAACCTTTTTTTCTGTTGAGGAATGAAACTAAATGACTGTTATTTGGCATCTTAATAAATAAATAAAAAAATGACGTAAAATCCAATTCTGACACTGTTTTGTGATTTCTTGGGGAAACGTGAGGGTTTCACAAGGCCTGACTTTGACAATAAACAAGGAAGCTAATCTAACAGGCCAGTCAGTTGTTCTGCTGTGAGAGAGCGAAGGATCACAGATGTGGTTTGCCTAGTGGTGAGTTCTATTAAAGTTCTTCTGCTGTTCTACTCCCTGCATTGTGTGAATCGCAGCAGCATTCTCCTAAATCTCAAGAGGGATCATCCTCTGTCTGTTGTGGGATGTCTTACAGAGATTCCCCTTTGCTAACAGTAGTTTTTCAAGTGGTTGGTGGTACGATTTAATGCTTTTTTTTCTAACTTAGGATCAGTGTATAATACACTCTATGTAAATAATAATTTGGATTCATATATAGTACAAATCCTTTGAACTGTTGGACTGTTCCTTTAAGAAGTTCATCTCTGGTGAACCGGGCTTTATATCAAATTCCTTTCACAATGTCTGCTTTGACTTTCCTAAATGCTAATTAGCAGCATAGGCATGTACTGACTGCACCAATAATTTACAGCTTATGTAAATGGAAGAACACTTTGCCCTTAAAGGGAACACTGAGTGCCTTAGAAACATGCGTAATAAATATCTGATGCATATGTCAGGTGATGAATCTCTAAGGTGGAAGTACAGAGTGTAAAGGTAGAGTGAACCAACAGTTCAGTCCTCAGCTTTTCTGGCAGATTAGGAGGATGGAGTATGATAATGCAGTTTGGTGGCTCTGAGGAAAAATGGAGATGCGAGCCGTGACTGGGGTTATCAGGCAGGAAATCTGTATGCAAATGAGATTAATAGCCTCGATTAAACTCCGAATAAAGCCGGGAAGCATGAGAGGGAGCAACAAACTGACTGTTTTTAAGCAATTCTGAACACTCTAGGAGCTGTTCCATTACATTAGAAGAGATGGGCCTACTAGTTTGCAGCTTAAGAATGCAAAATAATAAAAAAAAAAAAAAGTTAAATTAAAACTCAGCAGTAGGTCTACTCATACCAGTATTTTAATACATCAAAATTTCATTCATATAAATGTCTGGAAAACTTCAAAAATTACAATTTTTTACGGAGGTTAAGTTTTGGACATGGATACAGTATTTACACGTAGGCCTCACTGTGGCTGATGCTGCTCACCAAAACAATGTGTCGAGGTGACCGCTCTTCTGAGTAGGTGGAGTCATTCGCTTCTTACCAGTGGCACATTGTTTCATGTGCCTTAACGCTGACATTCCTTTCGTTAGAGCACCAAAAAGCAGCACAAAAGTCTGGGATTACAAACGGGAATGTGTCAGAAGAAGCCGCAGTCAAACGGCGGGAGCAGAGACACGTCTCACAAGCCACGATGCAGCATCTATGTGTATGCTTTTAGCACGTTTTAGTAAACGAGCCATGTTGTTCGCGCGTTTGTGAGTTTGCCTTTCATTTAGAGCCGAGCTGGGCAATTAATTTTCCCAAGGGGCCATGTGATCGCTGGGGCCATGTGGAGGGCCGCACCAAGTTTATGAAGATAAAATTAATACTGGTGACCCTCAACAACAATCCCAGGTTCTCATGTGGCCCCTTGGGGTAAATTAACTGCCCATCCCTGATTTAGAGTCATGTTGCCGGCCACCTGACAAAAGTGAGTCCAACTATTTCAGCCCTGTTTGGGCTTCCCTGAGGTAGCAACTCAGTCCTCCACTATGGAAACACCTTCAAACAGCGCCGAGTCGAGTCGAGCCCCGCTGAGTAGATACTGATGTTACACCAGCTAGTTGTTAGATTAGCCTGTGTGCTGGTTGGTGCCATGCAGGTAGTTTAGCACAGGTGATGAACATTAGAATGCATGCCTGATGCATAGTTAACATTAAATGAACGTAGCTTTAAATAAACGGGGGGCAGATAACTTGAGGTAAATGCAGAGTAGGTGTTGGTTTGCAGTGCTGGAGTACAGCACGAGCTGGTAGTGTACGTCAAAGAAAGGAAGGCGCTTGAACAGAGTTGGGTAAATGATGGGTGGTCCTAAAGTGTCATTTCCCTCTGGGAGACCTGTAATCACCTGACAAACAGCCTCAGCCCTGGGCTGAGAGATCTGAGCCTCGGGGTCCTGATGGAGCCAAATTTAAACCTCCTTTAAGAGCACTGGAGGAAGTTTGAGGTAACAGGAAAATGACCTCAAAGTGAGCGATCGCATCCCCTGTAAGGTCACCACATGTGCTGCAAGCAGGGTCTCTCTCTCTCACTGATCCAGAAGCAGGAGCTGATTTGAACTTTGACTGGATGTAGAGCACTTAACAATTCTTAGATGTTCTCTTTTTTATTGTAGCGAGTAAAGGTGGAAATCATCTTTGCCATCAGACTGATGGAACTCACAGCGGGAAACTTAGCACATCCTTTTCTTCCCTTTTTCCCCCTCTCCCTTTAACAAACAGTGGAAAGGGTTCCACTCGATGAGCCGGCAGCTGTGAAACGTCTGTCTTGCAGACTTAAACATCTTCAAACTTCAAACATTAACAGCGTGTCCTGCCACTAATAAAAAGCCTTTCATATGCTCCCTCTTCTCATCCTGACAGGGTACTATTTGACAACCACTTGCCATGAATTCACGTCAATAATAATAATTTGCTTCCTTCTGTTTTTTTATTTTATTTTAATAGCTCATGAGCTTTAAGCAACTGCACTGGGATTACTGCACATCATACACAAGTACATTATGTAAAACGTTTGCATATTTAAACTTAGGCCACCCTCTAGTGGACTGAGTCCATGTAGCATAAAGCACATCTATGCTTCACAAAGTCCATTTCTTCATCTTTTGTACAAGCAGTGGTTATTACCTCAGCCAAGGAGGCCATGTTTATGGTAGCATTTGCGTGCGTGCGTCATTCTGCTCAAAAAGTTTTGAATGAATTCTGATAAAACTTTGCAGGGGTGTAGACTGGGGTCACGTTGACAATCTATTAAAATCTGGCTCACATCCGCCGAGGTCTTCAAGTCCAACTTCCTGATTTATTGTTGGAAAACTGACAAAAAGCCTTTTAACTTAGAAACTATGATTCTTGCAAGTCTGGTGTGTATTATCAACATATAGAAAGAACTGCATAAAGATTTAAAATACGTCACATTTGACCTCTGACCTCACTTTTACATTTCACATCTGCTTCTCTTTCAAGTTGACCCTAAAATGTGTTTTATCATTAAAGAAAGCATTGTTACAAGAATGACAATGAGCTGCTGAGTTAGTAGGAAATAAACTGTAGTATGATATTATAATAATAAGCTCAAATTATTCATGCCCATATATATATATATATATATATATATATATAAAACATCTTTAGTCATCTTTAATCATCATGAGACACCCCTGGCGACTGTTAGCACAGATACCTCTGCGTCCCGGTGCTGAACCGCGCCTCTGCGTCTCACATATTAATGCTTGCACGCAGCTGTATTGTTGAATTTTAAGTGTACATCTGTTACATTCCTTCCACTGTATAAACTGACAAGCGATGCATGCACTCCAAGAGATAACGAGGCTGTCGCTACAAACACTGCTTCAAAGACTGCATCTGTGTTTATACCAGCTGCTGAAAATCATGCATTAGAACATGTGTTTAACTGACTGTAGGCAGCTGTAACATGATGCCAAATGCATTTTGTTTTTCATACCTATTCAAACCTGTCAAATCACACATGCATGCAAAAACTACAGGCCACCTTAGACTGATTGATGTAGGGCCTGATGTGTGAAAGTGATTAGCAAACAGGTCTAAAGTTAGCTGTGTTTCCCTCACATCTGAAATGAAAGTATCTCAGTTTTGGCTACTAAAGTAAAATATCTTTTTGTCTTGTAAGTAGTTATAGCTACACTTGAATTTTTATGCATATTGAATATTTTGGGATTTTCCACATGGTACTCATAAGTGCTGTACACCCTGTTGACCAGTAGAGGGAAACATTTCTACTAATCTTTGATGGCATTGAAAGAGAATTCACAGCAAGTATTTTTAAATGGGACCTGTTAGGCTTATTTCCAGATCGATACTTTTGTTGTTGGACTCTATTGTTCACAGATCAAAGTAATCTTTATTTTTTGGAGCAGTTCATCTCTGTCTGAAACAAATCCCTCCCTTTAAGCCTGAGCTTTTGGCTCCCATGATTTAACTTGTGCATACACTCATTATTTGAAACACTGACCATGGTACTATGAGCATTCACCACTGTGATAGGAAATACGTTGGGGAAACAAGCAGGAAATAAGCAAAAGCATAAGTGGAAGAGAATGGATGGATGGATAATAGATCCTCTTTAAACGTAAGTACAGTGAGTGGCACATGCTGAAAGAAAATCCACAGTGCTCTAAAGTAGACCACACACTATAGCAAACAGTCTCCCAGTGGGTTTATCCTACACTGGACGGAGCTCAGGCACTGTGAACATTAGCAGGGTGTGCTGTCATAACTGGCAGGAGACATGTGGTGCATAGTTTACAGCATATTTGACTTGTGAATGAGTGTGTGAGGCAGATTCAGAGATCTCCACTCTGTGTCAGAGGGACAGGTTTTGGTCTTTTGAAGAAATATGTTCAACTGGAGATTCAGTGTTTAATCCTAGAAATGGCTGTTAAAATGATTTGGGCAGAATGTGAACCATGAGAAATATTCTATGGAGTAATGCACCAAACCATACCTTGGATTAAAAAAAAAAAAAAAAAAAGCAGGATGCTAACAGTATCCTCCTGATTCTTAATCTGCAGGATAAATCAAGCATCCTGCAGATTGCTTGTTTAGGTAACATGTTGCATTTTCCACTGTTAACAAAAACAAATAAGTGATTCAGTGATGCACGAGTATCGCATCAGTGTAGCAACAACTGCCAGAAAACACCAAAAGAAATGAATTCTGCCACTATACACTGGTATGCAAACGTTTGGGTGTCTTCTCCACAATTTGTATCTGAAGAGTAACCCATGAAACAGAGATCAGCGATGGCAGGCTAGCTTACTTGCACTTGAGGGGAAAAACAACCTGTGCTGAGCCAAAACATCCAAATACACAAGCAGGACAGAAAGCTTCAATGAAGGCTGAGCTAATGGCTTCACCGGCCAAAGAACATATTCACTACTTTGTCAAGTTGTCCAAAACGAGAAGAAGCATCAGGGTTGTGTCTGTGGTGAGCAGCTTAATGAAATGGGTTTTACCAGCTACACAGCTCATTGTCAGCCATTGCGATGCAAATTAGAAGTGACTTGTGCCAATTAGGAAAAGCAAGCCTCAGCAGCAGGCAGAGTTTAAAAGGCAATATGAAACAAACAATGATGCTTATTGAAATTAGCACAGACCAAGTGAATCACAGTGAATTAGGGGCTGTTGGGGTCTGTGGGGGTCTTGATCCTTATTAGAGTAAGAGGACTTCATGGAGCCTCTCCCAGCTATCATAGGGCAAGAGGCAGTACTCCCTGTACAGGTCACAGGGCTAGCACAGAGAGACAGACAACCATTCACACTTATGGGCAATTTAGAATCACCAATTAACCTAACCCCCATTAAGAGCATGTCTTGGACTGTGGGCACAAACTCCACACAAACAGGCACTGGCCAAGGTGGATTCAAACCAGGACTTCTTGCTGTGAGGTAACAGTGCTAACCGCCACACCACCGTGCTGCCCTGTGGCCACTTGGCAACAATTATGTGTATGGTAAAAATAGCTACAATCTAAAAGTGTGTGTTTATTAAGTAGGTTATGTTATACTTGCAGAGATGGGGGTTGCCGTTCAGGAGTTGTCATGGTCCGGGGTTTGTGGACCCAGTGTGTTTTTGGTTTAACCTTAATTTGTCTGTTCTGGGGGTTTTCTTTTGTTGTGGGGTTTTAGGTTGTGTCTAGTTCTCTTGTGTTTTCTTGTGCTAGTCTGCGTTTCTGTTCCCCTGAGTCCCTTCCTGTTTTATTTTGATAGTCTTGTGTTCCCTGTGCTTTGGGTTTAGTTTTACTTCCCCTGTATCATTAGGTTCATTTGGTTCACCTGTCATCCCCTGGTGTTTTCACTTGCCCTAATCCCCTTGTGTGTATTTAAGCCCTTAGTTTTCCTCTGTTCCTTGTTCGGGTCCTTGTCGTAGTTTCATCTATGTTGATGTCCGCTGTGTTTTGCGTTTGAGTTTTCTAGGTTTTTGAGTTTAGTTTTGTGTAGCTGGCCCTTGCCCAGCATCTGGCATTCCAGTAATTTAAATAAAGTGTTGAGCACACATCCGCTCTGGCCTGAGTCCTGCTTTGGGGTCCTCCCTGCCTTGCTAGCACCAGGTGTGACAGGAGTAGCAGGTCCAGAATCAAGATCATAAGTTCTTAAGAGCTGTGGTAGGGTCAAAGGACCAGGAGTTTGGGAAAAAAAACACCATCACGAAAACAAACCATAACAAAAGAGCAGAAAGAAAATCTATGGTGTGGTGTTGCCCCTTTTCATTTTTTAAAAGTTAATCTGAAGTTCATAAAGTCTGATGAAAAGTCTGTGACCAATGAATTTGAGGCAGGTGTTGTTTTGACCCGTCCGGGAATGGAACATTTCCTTTTTGGGACCACAACTAGCTTGGACGCACTGCTAGCTGAAGGTAAGATAAATTTAATTTACCGTATCTCAATTTTAATAATACTGTATAAATAATATCTGTGATGTGCATCAATATGTGAAGAATACTAAAAATGGCAGTTTTTCATTCATTGCCTCAGGGCAACATCGTGCAGTTAGACCACTTTTGATTGGACAATGACCTGCTCATGGATGAAGATATGCAGGGGTGCATAGTTATCAACATAATCCTTTATTATTATTATTATTATTATTAATAATAATAATCTATCACTTACAAGAATTGGATGCACAAACTCTTAAACCATTGGCTCCTGTGGCCTGGAGGCTCCGAGTCCCGGTTAGGGTCCTGTTTGAAGGGAAGGGGGAGGGAGGAGGACCTTTCCCCTGCACTTCCCCCTGGGCGCGACCACTAGTGAGACCAGGCCCTGTCTCTCCTAGCAGTCCTATAAACGATCCCCTGTCACAGGGAGGTGATCCACGGAACAGCCGACGGGGACCTGTGCTCTAACCCCCCACCCCCGAAGACACGGTGTCCCACAGGCACCGGGGGCGGGTCCACCACGCTGCGTCTGGAAAGCCTTGCCCTTGTCAGGCCAGTATGGGCTTCAGGAACACATTCAGAAGCGCAAAGACACTGTGCAGCTAGCCTCTAAGCCACTGATTTTATATATTAGGGGATCCCTAAAGACAAAAAAAAAAAACTACGGTGAAATATTTTTCCTCCTAAAATAAAAATCAATGCCATAGAGGGTTAAATGGAAAGATGAAATACAAATTATAGAAAACCACCGAATAAAGATTATTAAAGATGTGCGTGAAATTATAAACCAACACGTTCACTCTTTACCCGTCACATGGTCCGGGTCCCTCGTGCAATCACTTACATGGACTTTACGTTTTCTTTCATTTATGTAATTAGTATAAACATAAAACGATGCACCACAGGTAGTGTGTACACCTATGTGCACAAAATTACTGTAATATATAGAAATATAAACGGGATGTCCAATCTGATCCCTCCTATTTTTCCCTCATGTGGCATGTTTTTAAAAGTTATGCGACTCTGAAAAGGATAAGTGGATGGATGGATGACTCCTTTAAATTTTTCCTATTTTCTGTATTAATTCCTCTCAAAGAACCCATTAACTTCTTGTCCAGTT
The DNA here is from genome assembly GCA_024447675.2 of Pterophyllum scalare. Classification (NCBI taxonomy): domain Eukaryota; kingdom Metazoa; phylum Chordata; class Actinopteri; order Cichliformes; family Cichlidae; genus Pterophyllum; species Pterophyllum scalare. The sequence goes on along the minus strand of JAMQGT020007795.1, from coordinate 14,685 downwards.
TTTCCAATAATCCTGTTCCTGGTGTAGTGATGTCAGCATGACTCTGCACAGTGGAAATAAGTTAAAGGAGCGAGTTAAGTCCGTTAAAAGTACTTCCAGCTCCACTGTGATCTGTAAAATTTCATACACATGTAATGAGACGTATTGCTTTTGATCCACTTATTTTTTGTTTGAACCCATCTGTTCATCTATTTTGTAAGTGATAAACTGAGGGTTTTTTTTCTTACGCTGTTTTTTTTTTTTTTTTGCTGAGCCTTCTGATAACGAACGGGGCTGCTCTGTATTGTCCGTCCGTCAGTGACTTGAGATGGGCAGGTTGTCCTCCACAGTCACGTGGTCACGCTGAGCATCCTTTGGCAGATCCAGCAGGCTGCCTGGCGTGTCTTCACTAAAGGTTACAGAATGGACCGGCTCCACTGCTGCCGCGGATAGTCGCTGCATCTCCTGCCTCTAGTTTTTCTGCCGCTGGACTGCTCTGTGAAAACGCAGGTAGGTCCGCGACATTATGCACGCAAATGTTACAGGGTTGAGTTTCGAGTGGGCAAGTACGCGCCGTGGCATCAATGTGATGCTGAGTCGCTGCGTGGATACTTTCCATGCAACAAAGACGTGCGTGTGCGTTCGCAAAGTAAATGGCTGCTTAATGCTGCGGATTTAATGCTTTGGCTCAAACTGCGGCGTGCAAGCTTGCAAATGAACGCTGAGGAGTGAGTGCTTGCAGGTGCAGCGTTGTCCGTGGATGCTCAGAGAGGGAAACATGTCTTCATTGCTCATTTTGCAGGTGGAGCGGCGCTCCTCCGAATCGGAGGCGATGGCGTTGTACGGATTGTAGTGCTCTGAGAGTCGTTGTTCTGCGGTCTTTTCGCAGAAAGTGCATCGGCACTCCACGCTCGCAGGAGATCACGGGCTCTGCGCCGTGTGTGAAATAGTCCGACGTTCAAATTCAAACAGGAGCTAGAGGTGGCTGTAAGGTCACATAGTAATGACTCAGCAACCGTCGTCTGCTGAAGAGAGTAAACTCAGGGTGCTTTTGGAGGGTTTCCAGGAACTGAGGGTTTAAAGAAACTGCCTGCTTTTGTTCCCGTGGAAACGGAGCAGCGGTAACCTGGCACCTTTCAGTTTCTGGGTTTTATAAATACGGAATGTCAGAATTGAGTGCGAGTATTGATTACTGAAGCACTTATGTATGAGCCAGAAGGAGCTGAGTGGGATTTCAGATGACAATATGTCCTCCAGAAGGGCTATTCAGCAATTATAAATAAACAAGATGCCTTTCGGAGGTTTCATCTCACTCCCTGTTTGAATTTATGATAACATAATTCAGTGTACATTACATAAACGCTCACATTTTTAATAAAGCGTGAATGATTTCCCATAATGTTTAGAGGCTGTGATAATCATTTCCTCTGCACCTGTAGTACAGATACAGAAGTGGCTGCAGTTTGAGTTATGTTAGTTCTGCCTCCACCCCAGGACAATGGCAGTGAACTTAATCTAATGTTGACTTGCAATGTTAATATTCAAACATGTGCTCATGATAGGCCACATCAGACCCAAAGCTTGGTCTGGACCCCAAAGCGCCATGTTGAATTTTGTGCTGTCCAAATTTAGAAGAGAACACAGGGTATGCAACAATATAATTGAGGATAATATTTGGATTTATCAAAGCACACTAAAGCAAATTTGCAGCTTAGCCCTCAGTAACACTGAGTTTGACACCTCTGGTAACCTATATAAAAACCCACTGGTCTGCAGACTGTAGTTTTGGCCATCACCATAATTTGAAACGCATGTAACCATATCTGAGAGGTTAGAATGGGGGGAGCTAACAGTTAGTGATGAGGGCAATCTCCGGGGCTGAAAAGTGAAGTCATTGAAAAAGTGTCCTAAAATTCCTCCAGTGACCACTTGAGGTTTGCTCACATGGTCACTGGAGCAGTTGTGAGAATAGCCAGCTTTAGTGACAAACACCAGCATAATAGAAAAGACAGAATAAAAAAACTGCTCTTAGTGAGGCTTTGTTTGGCTCACGGCTTCTTTTAACTGACGTGTGTTCCAGTTTGTGTCTGCTTAGCTTCACATTCACTAATTCAAGCCACTGAATTGGACCTCCTGACCATGTTTGTGCTGTTGGAGCATTTTAATGAAATTATCCAACATGTAATATGGCTTGCTGTGTGGCGTGGCATGTCTGAGTGTTTCATTATTCTGTTACTTTACACTAATCGGCTGCTTTATGTGTCTGCGTTTTGCACTCATGCAGTGTATGGTTGCAGCTTGTAGCCCCAGCTGCAGACTTAACGCTCTCATCCAAATATGATCAAGCTCTAAAAACCCCAACGTGGCAGCAGCCAAAATGCTAACGTTAAGGGTTCAAAGAAAGAGATTCCAGGAAAACTAAACTGGCCGGTCCAGGAACCGGCCTGCAAGAAGTTTGTTCCTCAGTTTTGGCCAGTGGAAGTCTTATTTTTATTAAACTGTTAGCACTAATGAGCTGGTTGGTGTATTTGTGCTTTTGCATCTTACAGTCTATGCTCGCCAAACATGCGATACACCCTCTCCTCTGAACATGGGAACCACTGCTTCCAAAAACTAATGCAGAGGCTTCAAAATGTGTCCAGAAACCTCTGGATGGCCTCATGACTGTCAGTTTACAGCTAGAGCCGGCACCAGCTAGAGAAATTCATTTCAATTCAACTGAAAAACGGGCAGAAAAGTACTTTAATGGGAAAAACTGAACATCTGACCTGTAACATGATAAATTACTAAGAAAAGTACTCATTAAAAAAAAAACTCATGTAAAAGCTTACCATGTGTTGCTGCCAAGTGCAAAAGTTATCATGACAACAAAAACTAAGTGGCAACAAACATAAAGTAGGCAGCATGTGGCTGATGATGGTATTAGGCCAATATTTAGAGTTTCACAACATTGGTCACTGACCCATCATATATATATATATATATATATATATATATATATATATATATATATATATATATATATATAATATTTCGTTTGCTCGCCTTCTTTTGTAAATAACAGCTGTGGTGCGTTCAGAGTCACGGTGACCTTTTTCTGTTGAATGTTATTTAAAAGTGCTGTTAACTCCACCAATGAAATTCAGTTTCTCGATTGTTTGGAATGGATGCCAAAAAATAATTTTACATAGAGATATCACTAATTTTTACTCAGATTACAAGTTTTTTATTTCTATTCCAGTCTCGCATAACTGATGAATATTGTTATGAAAAGAGCTTTTTGTTTATTGCCTGCATACGTTTTGGTCCTCAAAGCTTAAAATATTGTTGCAGTCTTAAGTCTGTAGCATCATTGTGTTGAAGTTTGAGGCTTTGTAGAATTATGAGCCATCATGTCTCTGAGTTTGCTGCCCACTTATCTCTAAATTTAGAGCTATACATGAAGAAACGGCTCACTGCTGTGTCTGAAGTGCCCTGATCTGGCCTGGAGTTGGAGAAGTGGTTGCTTTGGGACCAGGGGATGAGTGTGTGCAGGCAGTGTTCTGCACAGATTATATTTACGGTAGGTTTTTAGCAGTATTCAGGCTGATACGTGATTTAAAGGTTAAATGCGGTTAACACAGTCACGATCTTACACTCTCCCTCTGCACTGTCCACGTTTGTCAGTGCGCACTGTGAAAGTCTGCAAGATGTCTCCACACTGACGCCAAGACGAAGTCTTTGTCAGCGTTTGGTCAAAGTCTATCGCTCTCTCTTTTTCGGTTTCTTTGTCTTTCATTTCCGTTCCCTGGTAAGACTTTTTTACAGCAGCAAAAATCATTAAGTGGAGTCGGTTGCAAATTCAGGGACATGGAGGAAACGTTAAGGTTTAAAGGACGTCTCCACCACCTGATTTCTTTGTCATGGCAGCTTTTCGGTGAACCCATCCTACATATAAGCTTTGTGCTCATTAAACGTGATTTATAAACTAAAGGCACTTTTCTGTTGCTTGAGAGGAAGCCTTTTGTATTAACATTAAAATTAATATGATGCCACATCCTAACCTTTTTTTACTTGTGTATTCATTTATGTTTTAGCATTTTCTTTTATGAATAGCATTAAAGGACTTCATCTGTATTTTAGTTATACAATGCTGTGTTGCATAATGAGACTTAAAATAAATCCGGAATCTTGTTTCTTGCATGCTAAATTTAATCTTTTAGTGACAGTTTCTTGACATCCTACAAAGATCTGCAGTAGCTGCCAGTACAGAATACCGTTGTGGCCGCTGCTTACCGCTTTAACAATGTCAACCTGCAATTAACTAAACTAAATTAATACATATTAAATTGTTGTTTTTTTTTTTTTTTATTGTGGTGAAGACTCTAAAATATGCTGCCTCTGATCCTTCAATACATAAAAAGCTGTAAGGCACAAATAATGAGGTAGGGCTGCTCGATTGTGGGGGGAAAAAATCCTAACGATTATTTTGGTCTATTGAAATCACTTTAATTTAACACTTTGTAAACACTGCATTTATTGCCCTTAAAGAACAGTGAATACTTGTGAAATCTAGAGCACTTCTACAATTTCTTGAAAATACTAAATTTAAAAAACAATATAAACAATATATAAATTTTAAAAGAAACATAAATAGATAGAAAGGTAATGCCAGTTATCACGACTAATCACACTAGGAAGAAATTGGACTAAGTTATTTAGATCAAATAAATTTGCTCACATTTCAGTGCCACAACACATGTATTAACATTGGGAGGGACGCTAGTCCAATCGGTTTCTGGTGGTGGTGGTGGGGGGGGGGGCAATCAGGGTCCGGTGTGGCGTTAATTATACATGTTGAGCGAATATTGGTAGGGACATCTCCCTACCGTCCCTTGCTAGTCATGCTAGTCATGCCCCGTGATTGGTAGGGACATAATGGATGTTTGATATTTCTCGGGTGATCAGGTTATGGCGTAGATTTCCTGCTTAATAATTAATAGTAATTAACACATAATGGACCTGTGCAAGTGCCGGCTGTGTTTCTGGCCACTTACGTAGGTTATGTTATAGGCTCCAGGCTGTAGAATAAACCAGAGCTAAGAGTATACGGAACGTAATGTGACAAAATTTAATAATTGTTTTTTGTCGATTGCACTGTCGGCATCAAATTTTGATTGATTGCACAGCCCTAATATGAGGCTGATATTGGCTACTTGCTAATCTGTTTGTATCGGCATTTATAGTGACTGATGAATGAAAATTATTAAAAGGTAAAGAAGACACAGGAGAAACACTCCATGCTGTGATTATTGACACTACATAGTTTGTCCACCAGAGGGCATTCTGCAGCATCCCTGTAGACAACACCGGTATTTGGAATGCCACAAACACAACAACCAGCTGAATCAAGTCGGAAAGAGTGCAAATGATTAAATGAATAGCTACACATAACAAATGTTAGAGAAATCTGTTTGTTTCGTGTGTCGGAAAGAACAAAACATCGGCTGATATATTGGAATATCGGCATTGCACCTAATTTGTAAATGGCTGCACTAAAAGATAGCTCCGTTAGATGCAGTGATCCACTGCGGTTACCTTGATTAAATGATGTGCCAGAAACACCAAGCTGTTGAACAGTAACTACACAAACATCTGTGCCTTTCTGCTTCTGTGCACATCAGACTGTTGGTTATAACTCTGAGCCCTGCTGATCGATGTGTGACAAACAGTTTGCAGTCAGACACAACAACGAATTAGAAATCAACTGCTCAGTCACATCAGTCTCCTCAAAATATTCCATTACTCAGGCCAGCTGCGACATATGCTGTGGCTTTTCTTTCTGAAGTTCGGCAAAAAGTGGTATTTTACTTTAAATTCTCATACCTAGCAAACGTGGGTAAAACTGTGCTGTAGATGGACAGATCATGTTTTCATGTAGCATATCAGCTAGACTGCCTCTCACAAGGCAAGAAATATCAGATTATAGTGATCAAAATTAAATGTATATGTCTTTGCTTTATTTAAAAAAAACAAATGTATTTGTGAAATGGGTATGAACAGAGAGCCAAATAATAACCACTCCATGCACATAGTCCTGAAGCCATTTTTAAGCCACACGTGTCTACATGAGATAATCAGTATAAAAAATGATAGAAACCAGTGTCTGAAACTTTCTCTAGAACATAGATTTATAGATGAGTACAACTCAACATCAGTACAACTTCCATCAATCCATTATGTTCCACTTATCAGAAGCCAGGCCGCAGTGGCAGCAGGCTAAGCAGGGTGTTCCAGATGTCCCCCGTCCCCAACAACACTGGGGAGGGTGATGCAATTCCTCCTCGGGGATCCTGAGGCGCTTCCAGTCCAGACGAGAGAAACACTCTCTCCAGCGGGTTCTGGGTCTACCCCGGGGTCTCCTCCTGTTGGGCATGCTGGGAAAACCTCCCAAAGGGAGGTGTCCAGGAGGTAACCACCATCCTAACCAGATACCAAAACTACCTCAACTGGCTCCTTTCAACATGGTGGATCACCAGTTCTAAACCAAGCTTCTCCTCACCGTGTCTCTAAGGCTGAGCCCACCCACCCCACAGGGGAAACGCACACCTTTGAACTATATTTCAGCCATGACTGGAAGCTGTAAATCTGTCAACGTAAACTCAATCAGGCATCATTAAAAATGGGCATGAAAAGGAGATGTCACAGAGCTGGGCTGCAAAGCAGCTTGCACAGGTGCAGCAACTGTAAACAGGCTAACAAAGGTTAGATGCCACGCTGTGCATGGGAGTGGGGCTGGGCCTGACTGAACTAATCCTCAGTTATCCTCAGTTGGTGAATACTGTATGATGTAAATTAAAAACACTTTGGTACAGTACAAGTACCGCGAAATTTCACTTGACTGGGCCTACAGTTTATCATTATTTGATATTTTTCTTAAGTTTTTTTAATTCTTTGGTCTTTCAAATTAGTAAATAGTGAAAAATGCTCAGGATGGTTATTCAGAATTCTTGACATCATCAGATGTCTTATAAATATATAACAATTTAACATTGGCATCTTAAAGCCCCAGATATTGATATTGAATTGGTGTGGTTATACAGTCCCATTAATTCAGTGACTAATCCATAAAACACCTAGTTCAGAGAATCCTTCTGATACTTTTTTTTTTTTAAACAGTGTTTTTCACCTTCTATACTTTGTGATCGAAGTTTTGGCAAGTGATATTTAACGCTGAGCTCTTCAAAAAGGTAGCAAGCAGTTTAAAGAAGGCAGCTGTCATTCTGCATGTAGAGAGAGCCTGAATGAGGGTTTTTATAAAGTCAGTCGAGAAGGTAAGCGTTCCACTTCACATAGTAATGTGAGCAAATTAAATGCCTGTCAGTAAACACATTTTTTGGCATATCTACCAATCTGCCATGTACTTGTGATATCACAAGAATTTCAGTCTCTCATTATGCAATCATTGTATCATCATATAATTTTTTTTATTGCTCAGTTCCAAGTATTTAACAGAAATCCATAAGTACACTTTACAGTACTGATCTTTGTATTGCAGAACCGGTCACGTACCAGAGCTTTTGTTTTCCTGTTTGTTTAAATGTTGGTGTTCCTCGGCTGCTTCCACCACCAGCATCTGTAACACAATCATTTATATATCAGTCCCTTCACACATTCAAAGGCAGAACCATTCAGAGCTCTCTGATTACACAGGCTGTGTCAAAGGGGGGGTGAGACATCTGATATCACCGAGCAGTGACGTGGGTGGTGGTAGGCTGGGTGGGATCTGGGACAGCTTTTGCTAAGATGACACACTCCATAGTGTGTATTTCCATATCTCTACAGCTGTGCTTTAAAGCACTGAGAGTTAATCATAACGGATTAGTCTATAGTTGTGCAGGGGTAGGTGCATGGATGCACTGTGTGCTGAACTGTTAATGTAAGCTAACATTTAAAGACATAACCCGAACTGTTCGAGACCTCAACAGCACACAGTGCTTCTATCCGTGCAGTGCCTTGTGCATAATGTGAGCTATGAGCCAAAGGGAGGGAGTGAGTCTGCTGAATAAAACTGAGACAGATGTGGAGCCTCTTATTGTGACCGTGGGAAAGTGGCAGCGCAACCGGTCACTCGGGGTTGCTTAACTCGGTTTCATAAATTCCCATGACTTCTTCATGTTGGCAGTACACACTTGCATATTATTTTGCTTGATTTAGTCTAATATTTTCAGTTTTGGGTGCTTGCTGTTTGAACTGCATCTACAGTGCGCACATGACATAAGCGTTATTGGATTAGTACATTCTAGTATTTCCTTCTTTGTCTGGTCTGGCAAAGCAGCGTAGGCACATGAAATTGTAGTGACTGCACAGACTCAGTCTTTGGAGGAGTTGGTGGATGGCAGCTCTTTCCGCTGGCCCGTCCCCGCCTGCATTGCCCACAATAATAGAATTACAGACCAACAGCTGGCATGTTTACATGGACATTTCAGGATGATTCAGCTGTCTGCTCTTTGTATATGTGTGCTGTTGGGGTTTTCAAATTAGGAAATTAATCTGAAGACATTCAATAATGCCATTCCTGGAATATCAGCAGTAATGGCCTGTGAAGATATCTGAGCTACTTAGATGCTAATTGCTACCTGGAAACATGACTCAAATATGTACATTTATTAGCTATGTTTTCAAGTATGACATCAACAACCCACCAAGTAATGTACCAAAACTTCCAAATTTTTTTTTCCCAACTAGTGGACATTCATATAGATTTCACCAGCATAAACCACCAGGACAGCATTTCCCGAGGTCAGGTCAAAAAACCTTTATCCCATAGATGTCTATAGTATCTAAAGTGTTTTTTTTTTTTAAACCACAGCTATTGCTATCTAGTGGCCTTCATAGGCCCAGAAGCCACATCCATATTTTATATTGTCTGTTATATGGCACTGCCACCTGAAAGTGCAGTTACATACGCATGAAGGTAAAAGTCAGCTCATAGCAGGGATACAATCTGCATGCCAGCATCGCTAACATTACCTCACTGATAACTACTTCAGACCATACAGATCTGAAAGCGGTATCTTTTATGAAAATGTAATAACAAATTTGATATACACGTGTTTGGGAATATTTTGAGTGAACTTGTGATTTTATTTTGTTTCACATTAGTCTGCTATATAGAAACCAGATACCAAAAGTACAAATGCCACCAAAAAGGAGAGAACGTAGGCCGGGGTGATGCGTAGTCTCGACAGTGCAGACGGGGACTCTCTTGGATGTCATCACCTTTTTATTACCATGGAAATCGACAAAACACAGTAGCACTCATAATGTATTCATTTGAACAAAAACAAAACCCCCCAAAAAGGCCATGCTTCATTAATCAGGGAATCACATTGTACATTTATTGACTTTACTTGCATAAAGGTAATATTCTGATTCACATTCTGCTTTCACATTTTCCCACCGACTTTCATTTTATTGCGTGTAATGTGTGCTTATATAAAGCTGTGTTCCTGTGGGTGTATATTCATCAGCATATGGTGATCATGTGTCACCTCATGTGCTTGGTCACTGGAGAAAACATCCCTCATATCCGCCTGCTAACCCTGTTCATTCTCCTGCAGGTTATGCCACCCCAAAGGCTTCCTGGATCCCCAGCCGTGAAAGAGAAGGGCTGATCCCGTCCTCCTCCAGGTTCCTACCTTGCAGCCCTTGCTTCCCTCCTTCCCTCTCCTGCTTATTCCCTTCTCCCAAAGATACAAACCCTACCTGACCCCAACACCTAAACACTTTGACCTTTGTCATCCACCTCTTGGACCTCTCTTGTTGGTCCAGTCACGTTCGCTGCATCATCCTCCCCCACAGCAATTCCCTACCCAGTCTCCCCATATTCCAGCCACTCTAGCTGACTTCCCTGCAGGATCCTGCTCTCTTTAGAGGTCTACGCTACCCTCTGGCTGCTTGCCAGGCCCCATGGCTACAGGAGGTCATGCCCCTGACATAGATGTGTTGATCAACCTACAGCAGGTGAGATTTATTGTTTTCCAAACTGAAAGTCTATAATTAAAACAGTACATTAGTTGCCATTTTGTGGAGTGAGTCGGTAGGTCTTCTCTTGCATACAGATTATACATATCTGTTTATAGCTTCATTAACCAATATCCAGAGAAATCTTGTCGCTCTAAGCATGAGCTTGCAAAAAAAACAGTAGTTTTCACATTGATTTGATTAAGACCTCAGTGCACTCTCAGACAAAATGAGCAATGAACAGTGGCAAATCCCAGGGGCAGGAAAGGAGACCGTTTCTGATGGTTCTTAGAACATATAATGTTACATAAAGATTCTCTATCTGACAACGGGATAATGTACCCAGTATCGGCCTCATATCTGTTCAATAAGTGTAGCTCTAAAGCCAAGATGTGTTTAGCGTAGCTTTAGCAGAAAGCAAAAATAGGGGGAGACAGCCAGCCTGGCATTATTCAGAGGTAACAAAAATGAGACTGACTGAAGCTCCCTAATTAACTTGTTACATTTTGCTTGTGTAATCCATGCAAATGTCAAATCATGAAGACAACAGTTTGATACTTTAAGAGTCGAGATAGCCAAAATACCAGCTACTTATCACTGGCTATCTCTGTATGGGTTTAATCCACACAAGCCAAAAATGGAAAAATATCACTTTTCCTCCCACAGTCCAAGCATGCGTGTTAGGTTAACTGATTTTAAACTGGGTGTAATTGTAAATATACACGGTTACAGGGACGTCACGATACTGGAAATTTAGTAGTGAGCACCAGTGCCAGTAGAGTTACATCCGTCTCAATGCCCAAGTGGATACTGCATTTAAAAAAACAAAACAAAGAAAATGCACTGAAACGTAACCTTTAAATCACTGTCATCACAGATGTTGCTATGGCTGCTTGCACGATGGAGTAGTGCTCAGCAAGCCGGTAATAAAGTCCTTCAGAGCTACAGCAGGAGATCTTCAGAGACTTGAGTGCTGGCGGCGAGCGTGGCTCGAGCTCGGAAAGCTTAGTGAGAAAACGAGCCTTCACATGCTCTTTGACAGATAGCTATGAAATGTTTGTTTGATTCAGTGTTAAGTCAGCTCTTAGCTGCAACATCTCCAACACTCATTTCACACTTTCTCACCAGTTAGCTGCCAGAAAGCTTGTTTGTTGCAGGCCAGACAGCAATGCCTGCAGATAGATAGATATGATGTCCATAATGCTGTACTGTAGGCAGTAAAAAAAAAATGTTGTTTTGAATAATTTCTAGCTGGATCTGCTACTTTTGTAGAAAACATTTGGCCATCAGTGCCTCAGGCTAATGCCGCCCTTTGTGTGCCAGAAACAAAGACCTTGTTTCTGTTATTTCCAAAGGCATTTTTATTTATTTTTTTACTTTGTTGCCATTGCGCAGACACAGAAAATCATTCATACCCACAGCCATCAGGCTTTTCAGTTCTCATACAAATGGCAGAAGAGCTGTGTAAGACAAATGAATTCCCCTCTGGGATCAATAAAGTTATTCTATTCTATGACTACAAACAACAACACTTTAAATGAACATAAGCTCTGCAGCATGCACCAGCTTTACTTAAAGGGACAGGTATTAACAAAAGCAATTCAGTCTTTAACAGTTTTTCATGAATGCTAAGATTAGTTTATCAGAGTTCAATAAGCTTGTTGAGGTTTCAGGACTAGCTGACAATCCATTGTTAAACTAACGGCCATCATACTAGCCAGCCAGAATCATGCCAGCACGAGTCCCATTTTACTCAGGAGACATATGTGCACCATCTGCTCTTATAATGGTCTGCAAGTGCTTTTGCTGGAGCAGTTTATAGTTTGGCAGAGGACGTTAAGTGGATTGTGCAAAACTGCTAATAAGCTCAGTTGCCTTCTCTCTTTGAATTCTCAAAACTCTGTTCTATTCCAGGTCAGTGATGCATAATGAGCAGACCGTATTTGCATAAAAGAGTTCACTGAAGTTGAGCAAATTGCAGAGATTCAATTTAATGAGTTGATTTTTGCCATAAAATCCTGCTATTTAGATGCTGGTGTGGCTGGGTGTGGATCCCTGCTCGTAGTCTGAGCGATGGCATTTCCTCACACAGTAGCAAGATGGTTATCTGGAATGAAAAGGGCACCGAAACATCTTAAAGACTAAATTCTTCCCTCCGGTGTCTCAAAGCAGGTCTGTGGAAAATGCTGATGTCCTGCTTTGCAGAAAGCTTTCTAGCTTTTCTTCAAGTGAAACCGAATAGCCTGTGATCTCAAGGAGAAATAGTTCTGTCAGCTAAGTAGGTGATGTGTCATCATGCACAGTGGGAATCGTGTCCTCCAAAGTGCATATGGCGTATTGTGCCACTGGTTTGAAGGAAATATGATTAGACGCAGAAAAGGACGATGTTTTTCTACCCTCAATTACTTCTCAACTCTGTATTTCAATACACAAACAGAGCCTCTGCAGTGAGAGAGCACAGGTCTTATCCTTCTATAGACTGATCACTCAAAGCGCTCTTTGCTGTAAGCCACATTCACACGTACAATCATAAAGGTTTTCATGCTATACTTTTGAGCACTTTCTAATTACCACATGCACACTCACTCTCCAATGGAAGTATCAAGCATGGTTTGAGGTCAACTATACCTTAGCATGTTGACTGGATGTTCATTGGCTGAAATAACATAGCACAGGTCTTTGGTTCTGTCTGTCAAGAATGGTTGTTTTTTTTTCTTGCATGTTTAGGCGCATGGATGTAGATGAGGCAATGCTCATTCCTGCTAGTAGTTTATTATTATACCTGTGATCATGACGTGGTGGTAATGTGGCCTGTAGCATGTCTGTATTTGATTTGTTTTAACCTTAGATGATTCAGTGAATGTGTGATTTATTCTCCTTCCTTCTATGTCTCTGGTATACCTCTTCAAGTGGTTAACCAAGACTGGGAGTCTTTGCTTGGTAGTTTCTAAGACCTCAGGTATGCACAGCTTGTTGTAGGCAGCCCTTTCTTTATCACACCTTTCTGTAGCTCTGATAGCTGGCTAACTTTCTTCCTTGCTGCCAAATTTACTCTTTAGGTTAGCTAACTATTATAAATTATTGCTATTAATACCATTTACCATTATATTTAGCATTACAGTTTATCCAGTCATCTACACTAATCCTTTATCCAAGCCATGTATTCTAGTAAATTCCTGATTGTTTATTACATTATGTATTAGAAGTATACTTTAACCATTTATTAAATGGCTACGTAATTTAGCTTTTGGCTACCTCATGACACATTTTATTTAATACATTTGGATACTGCAGATGTAGCTCCAGGAGAACAGGTTTCCAGCTGGTTGGTAATCTCCGGATGTTTCATCAGTTCTGTTGCATTGAAATGTTAAGTTTGCAAATCTACAGCATCTCCTCCACATACAGTTGGGAAAATAAGTATTTGATACATTGCAGATTTTCCCACCTATAAAGAATGGAGAGGGCCCTGATTTTTATCGTAGGTACACTTCTACTGTGACAGAATCTTAAAGAAAAAAAAAAAATCCAGAAAATCACACTTTTTAAATAATTAATTTGCATTTTATTGTATGAAATAAGTATTTGATACAATAGAAAAACAGAACTTTTAACATTTGGTAAAGAAACCTTTTGTTTGCAGTTACAGAGGTCAGACGTTTCCCGTAGTTCTTGACCAAGTTTGCACTCACTTCAGCAGGGATTTGGGCCCACTTCTCCATATAGATCTTCTTCAGATCACTCAGGTTCCGGGGCTGTCACTGGGCAATGTTGAGTTTCAGCTCCCCCCAAAGATCTTCTATTGGGTTCAGGTCTGGAGAGTGGCTCTGCCACTCCAGGACCTTAATGCTTTATATGGAGCCACTCCTTAGTTGCCCTGGCTGTGTGTCTCAGGCAAGAGTACCTGGCTGCAGGCAAGAGGGCACCACCATACCTCAACTCTATTCTGGAACTCCGCAGGAAGTTGTTCTATACTGGAAGTCATGTGACCTTTTGTCACATGAACAATTAAATCTGCCGGATTTATTTTATTTTTACAACTCGTTAATTTACATTTTCAGGTATTTTAACCTCCTTTTATGTTTGTTTCTTAGTAATGTTCATAACATAACAAACAAGCTCAGAAAAAGACATCTGGTTGGGTTGCCATCTTGTGCATCCCCCAGTGATAAACTCACAAAGAAGACAAACGTCCTGTGGAGTTCCAAATCGAGTTGAGGTATGGTGGTGCCCTCTTGCCTGCAGCCAGGTCTGTCTCATTTCAGGTCATTGTCATGCTGGTAGCCATGACCCATCTTCAGTGCTCTTACAGAGGGAAGGAGGTTGTTTGCCAAAATCTTCAATACAGTGCAGTTGTCCTGTCCCCCATGCTTCATGGTTGGGACAGTGTTCTTGGGGTTGCAGTCATCCTTCTTCTTCCTCCAAACACGGCGAGTGGAGTTGATACCAAAAAGCTCTATTTTGGTCTCATCTGACAACATGACCTTCTCCCATGCCTCCTCTGGATCATCCAGATGGTCACTGGTGAACTTCAAATGGGCCTGGACATTTGCTGGCGTGAGCAGGGGGACCTTGCGTGCCCTGCAGGATTTTAATCCATGACAGTATAGAGTTTTACTAATGGTCATCTTTGAGACTGTGGTCCCAGCTCTCTTTAGGTTATTGACCAGGTCCCCCGTGTAGTTCTGGGCTGATCCTGAC
>JAMQGT020007794.1:0-48019 GCA_024447675.2 Pterophyllum scalare | reverse complement strand
GAATACAGAAGGTTTAAGGGGTGAAGCCGTCTTTATGAATTTCAGATGCGATCCCTTTTTTTTTGTTGTTGTTTTTTTTTGTTTTTTGCGTGTTTCTAAACCGAGGAGCAGGCCGTGTGTTATTTCCGGCTGCCTTTCACGGGACTTGTTTCAAAGGCTGTGTCAGCAAAAGAGCACCCAAGTCTGTTATGAAGAACGGCACACTGACTTCTACACTGCATATATTGCATTAGGTCTTGGTGTTTTTTTTCTCCTTTTCATAGTGTAAATATACTCCGTGGTCCCCAACTGAGCTGTAATCATCACAGGGATGAAAACATCGCAACAGAAGAAAGTAGAAAAATATGTGACAGACGATTTAGTCAGCACACACACACACACACACACAAGCATACATACATACATACATACATCCATACATGCAGATCAAAACACTCTTTCCAACAGGAACAAGACAGGAAAGATACTGTTCATTAAATACGCACAACTTTGTACACAAACAGCAAAAAACAGAGGGGTGTACTACAAAGGTTATTCAACACAGCCAGGTTTTCTTTGTGTTAGCTGGCTCAAAAAAAAACTACCCCCCCACCCCCAACTGAAGATAACGGCTATTATGACGGTGGTTATCAGCTTTGTTTGTGAAGCCGTGCTTTCTGCACTCATATAAAACACATGACTCTCATTCCACATCAGGTGATGATGATGATAAAATGGTCATTTTAAAAAAAATGTATAAAGAACATACAAAAATATGACGGTAAAATGCAACACTTTTGCAAATAAGACAAGGGATTAATGCTGGGGGGAAAATTGGTTAATCTTGGGATTTAGTTCATTATTTTAAAGCTGAGTACGCTCTCAGTGCTCCAGTTTGTTTCTAATGTGATCGCTGCAAACTTTAAACTTGCACATATGAAGCACATTCCTCCACCAGAGAATCTATATTAGGCTACACTTGTCACAGCAAGTGGAATCAGTGGATTCCAGTGGATAAAGGAATCAGTGAAAATGCAGAAAAGTTACCACGGTGATATAACCAGCTAAAGAGACACAGACAAAGCAAGACCGAAAACTTTGACTTTAAGCTCAACGCAGCTAGCTAAACCACTAATCCTGCTTCGTAGTACACCCCTCAGATCTGATCCTCAGCATGTAGATTTGAAGAAAGATTTTAAAGATATCGATTTTGGAGATAGTCTCATTTGCATTCTTTAGTGAGAAGATGATGCTCTCGTGTCTGTATAGGCTGAATATGAAGCTACAGGTGGCAGGCGCTTAGCTTAGCTTAGTATAACTTAACATGGGAAAGAGCAGAGCCAGACTAGCTGTCCTCCTCTATGTTCAGGCTTTATGCTAAGCTAAGGTACCAGAAGTAAACAAGGGTGTTTTTTTATTTAACTATAGAGGGGGTGATAACTGCACTAACACATGCACACACACACACACACACAACCCAGAGGACGTTTTTCGGTCAAAATGTCACACTCTCTCACTGATTGTCAGCACACATATTGTAAATTTTGGAGAAATGATACTAAAATACCGCAACATTTTTAAAGAATTACGAGTGATTCTGATCATTTCGGATCAAAATCACAGCAGGTTTTTACTCCTAAACTAAGAGCCCATTGTAACCACTGAAACAAAATGAGTCACCTAATTTCAATCTTTTCCGGCAGGAATGGATAGAGTGTGGGAATGCCTGAACAGGAGCCCTTAAAATAAAATGATGTTTTTCTTTTGTGTCGCTCTGCCTAATCAGTCTCTGTTTTTGGAGCTTCTTGTTCTCTTTTCCATGAATATGGTGCAGGTTTTTTTGTTTTTTCAGGTGCATGAAGACTGCTTCGCGTGCTTGTATTGATCAGTTCATGAAGACTGCAGAGTACACCTGAAAGCTCTGGTAAAAGCCTGCAAGTGGGGTGTGACTACTTTCCATACAGGATGGACGTGCATTACACTGTATGTACAACAAGTATACCAGGGGTGTAAGTTCTTCAAATCTGGGGTTTTGGTTCATATCTGGGTTTTCCTTTAGAGGGGATGAATAGGATACAATGGGGATATAATTCATTCCTTGTAAGCTCTGTGGAGCGGTGGTTAATGCATTTAAATTACATGAGACCAGGAGGAGACACAAACCCGACCTCAGGGGGTCACAAGCTAGTGTGCCAAATCAAACATGCGGATCCATCTGCTATGGGAAATAAGAGAGGAGCTGAAAGTACCACACACACACTGTGATGTTCATAAGTTATCTGAACAATCCTTAAACATTACACCTTGTACCAGACTTGCATGCTTTAACTAGGCATTAAAATTCCCACTGAGTGAAGAAACATGATCTGTGCTTTCATTTGCATGAAACGCTGGAATTTAAATGAATAGATCACATGACAAACAAACACACGCACAGCCACACCACTAATTTATGCAGATACTACGAGTATCTGCTCTCACGTTTAGCACTTGACCAAAATCCGTCCCACAGACGTTCCTCGAGAACATCGTCAAACTGCCACACAACACAGAGGGAAAACATCGGTTTAACACCAAACACTGAGGAACTGGATCAAACTATTCCCATTTACAACAGAGAATCCTGTGAAATGCATCTTCACCTGACTGTGTTTTGAGGCTCTAAGCAGAGGACTGGAATCATTCAGGGACAAAAGCACTTGAACTCTTTGTGTCTGAATAAATGCAGCCTCACTGGAATGTTTTAACAGTATTTGGTAGAGAATAACAGCGCTCAGCAGGTCAGGCAGTGATCAAGGGTCATGGTCGTTTGTTTTTTTTTCCTTTTTAGAGAAAATAAGTTCACCCTGAAATTCATTGTGAGAATATTTGAAAACAAGTCTATGAGCAACAGTCTGGATGCAAATGTAAACTGAACTGTTCCAGTAACGTCACAGCACATTAAACAGCGGCACTGTAAGCAGTCACTGAGGTCGAAGGACAGACGAGAAAGAAAACAGCACAATCACATCTGAAAACTCACCACATACACGGACTAAATCATTCTCGTTCCTTCAGAAATGGCTTTTTTCAGTTTCCTCTCTTCATTTGATCCTTCTGTGTCACTGTACATCTGTGGGTGTCTTATCCTGCCTGCACATTATCACCCTCTAAGAGTGACTCTTCCATAAGAGATCTGATTTATTTATTTTTTTAATACCTGACAAAGCAGTGGAAATTAAGTTATTACAAATGTATCATCATCTTTTTCTACCTACTGTGTGCTATCCTCTTTTAATCACTGCATGTCTGTATAGACTTTGAATGATGCAATCCACATTTCAAAGGATTCTGGGCTTACAATGGGTTTGGCAGTCTGTTTTGTTGGTTTGTGACAGCAGCGCTGAGGCTCTCAGGGATGTTCGGGCTCTAGTTAAACACAAACTACAGCTGGACTCTGCTGCCCTCTGCTGGTCGTCTGCTTTACTGCAACACTTGGCCTCTTGTTTCAGGCAACTTTGTAGCAAGGAAACTGCCGGCAGCGAGGGCGCCAGCGGCAAATAGGATGGGTACAGCCTTGGTGATGCCCACAAATGACTGGAAGATGCTGATCCCCAGCACGGCCGCCAGTTTACAGAGGGCGTTCAGGAAGCCGAACGCTGTGGTCCTGTAGACAAAAAGAAAGGGACAAACACAAACAGAGTGAAGAGTTTCACCAACTTATCCAGTGAGGAGGGTTTTTAACAGTACTGATCACCCACTCCTTTATTTTTGCTGGGTTAAGGCAACATTAAAGGGTACTGTAGTGGTAATCAGAGTGAAACTGACTCCAGATGGGCCTGGTCAGCATTAAGTGTATTATGCTGTTAATCACCTTAATGGACAAAATTTCTAGATGTAGACCAGTGGAACAGGGTTTCCAGTTCTGTGGTCTCAAAATGACCTTGCTAATTCTTTTGGATGATGTGGTTCTTCTGGCTTTATTAGGCCGTGACCTCCAGGTCACAGTGGGGTCATTTGCAGCCAAATGTGAAGCAGCAAGAATGAGAATTGCTACATCCAAGTCTGAGGTCATGGTTCTCAGCTGAAAAAGGGTGGAATTACCATTCTGAGTCAGGGAGGAGTTGCTACACAAATTGGAGTTTAAGTATCTCAGGGTCTTGCTCACAAGTGAGAGGAGAGTGGAGCAGGAGCTTGACAGATGGATTGGTGCAGCTTCAGCAGTGGTCATCTGCGATTGTAAAGACTGAACTGAGCATGAAAGTGAAACTGTCATTTTACCGGTTTATCCATGTAACTACCCTCACCTATGGCTTGAAGCTGGGGGTAGTGACCGAAAGAACGAGATAGTGGCTCCAAGGAGGCAAAACGAGCTTCCTCTGAAGTGTGTCTGGGCTCTCCCTTAGATATAGGGTTAGGAGCGCAATCATTTGCAAGGGATTCAGAGCAGAGTTGCTGCTCCTCTACATCAAAAGCAGCCAGTTGAGGTGGTTTGGGCATCTGACCAGCATGACTGCTGGGGGCCTCCTAGTTGAGGTGTTTTGGGCATAGAAAGGAGGCCCAGAGGCCAGCCAAGCACATGTCTATCAGCTGGCTTTGAAATGCCTCAGTGTAAGAGCTGGGGGAGGATGCCAGGGAGATGGAGGTCTGGGCGGTTCTGCTTAGACTGCTGCTCCCATGACCCAAACCCAGATAAGTGGCGGAAAAAGGACAGACGGACGGATGTTAAAAGAAAACATACTATCAAATACCTTGAATAAATGTTTAATGGTATTAGTAAAGTGGGCCTGTTTTGGTCCAGGGTCAGGTATCACTCAACAGAAACAGGTCCACTTGCATGAAGATCCTTCTGTCTCCAGAAAAATCAGATAAACTGAAACTACAAATAAAAATGAAGACATAAAAATTCACATTCAGATTCCAGTTGTGAATTCTACAAACACCCTCGACTGACATTTTAGGACGACATTCTGAAGAGCACAAAATGAGAGAGAGCGCAGATGACAGATTTTGCACTGACACAGAGAAATGTTTTGTCAGATGAGCGATCATTATCCACGGTGTGCATATTAACATAATTCTGGGCCCTCGTGCACAATTTTCACTGCTGTTGTCTCACATAACCCGAATCTGTGGGCTGTTGACATGGAGACCCAGCTTCACTCTCTTTCTGAGAAAACAAAGACCTCAGCGGTTGTGGAAACTGCTTTCATTTTACCTTTTATCCGAGGGATAGAGCTCCACCGTTATCACATCCAGGGCGTTCCACGAGGCGATGCTGATGCCACCAAACAGACATAAGAGGGCAATCATCCCCGACTCAGTGTTTCCAAACATCAGGAAGAAGCAGCTGACACACGATATGACACTGGATCCGGCTGTTTGAAAAGAGGCCCCAGAATTACATTAAACCAAATCATCTCTGCATTCATAACCGAATGCTCTGCTCTGATTAGATTAACCTACCCAGCATCCTTAACCTCCCAATTTTGTCCATTAATAGAGCTGACACAATGTTGCCAGGCAACACCGCCAGCGTGCCGAGAAAGTTGACGAAGTAGATCATGTAGGCATTGTTGAAGTCGTCGCTGAAGTCGAGCATGCAGCCCTCCTTGTTGTGGAGAAATGTGCTGTTGACCAGTTTACAGTTGACGAATCTGTATTTGAACAAATCTGCAGCCGCAAAAGGGAAAAAAAAATGTCAGAATGATTAAATAATTTCATAAATTGAAGTGATTGACAGAAATGCACGGCTGCAATTTCCACTGGGTAAAGAGGAACTTTTCACCTCCTCTGCATGTTTCTCCTCCAGGTAAAACAAGAAAAACTTAGTAAGGGTCTTTTGGTTAGAGCATTGAAAACATAAAAGATTTATACCACATCTTGAAGAATGTCTGACTTCATTGTACCTCAAACCAAACCTACGTCTTCACATAAAAGATTTGTTTTCCTCGAACAGGGAAGGAGGGGATTAAATAATCCCTCAGCAAAAGAAGCCAGGGCATTACAGCAGCCACCACACAACCAATCCCACACCAGCATCTGTTTTTAATTTTTTTAAAAAACCCTTTAGGCAGGGACTAAACACAAAAACAGCATTAAAGACAGCATCTCCGATCATCAGAAAAATGACAGAAAAGGTCAGGAGACGGCTTTCTACACTTCTGTAGGGGCACAGAAGACGACATTTAATTTTTCTCATGACACCGCTGAAATTGCTTCCATACCAATAACAGTTTTACTAAATGGAGTCAGCCATAAAAGTGCTGAACAGTCATAACATTTTAGATGCACAAATGACACAAACATAAAAGAATGCACTGCTGGCTTCGGCCGGGAGAAGCTACAGCTGCTGTAAAAGCAGCAGAAAAACAAACCAAAATAAATCTGCCACAGCTTATGACAGATAGCCGCAGTATGTTTGCAGAGAAACTGTTTCTTTTTAGTTTCTCAGATGTGTTTCCCAGGTCTGAATGTGACATGTTGATTTAAAGCACAAGCGGAAATCCAAGCCACACGCACCTCAGTTACTTTTTAAATGATTTGGTCTCCGCAAACGGGTAATTTCTGGTTCTGATCAGCCATTCAGCACATTCTTACATCTGTTTTATTCTTATTGACAAGGTACTGTTAGACAGCCAGCCAATCCTGCCACTCACACTATGTGTTTAATCTTTCCTTTGTTTTAACTTTAGGGTGAAATGAAAGCATTTCTCAAATAATCTGAAACTTTTTGGCAAAATTCTCCAGAAAATTATCAACGAAATGATTGTATTTGTAGTCTGTCAATAGATGATACACCATATCAGGTAATCTCACATGTGAGGATTTCTTGCTTTACATCGACTTCATTTGTTAAATGTCTTTGGGACTTTACCAGCTATTCTAACCACCCTTGGTGTGCAGAGCTTTTAAAGACTTAACATTAATAACAGCAACTACCGAAAGAACAACTCCTTTTCTATATGTTTGTGTGTAAATGAATAAATACACTAAATACAAATATATACAGTAAAAGTATTTAAAGCGGATAAACATGTATCCATCCTGATATACCTCCATGTAATTTATTTATTTATTTGTTTATAAGAATATTTCTTCAGATATACTATATGGACAAAAGCATTACACCTACTGGTGCTGATTGGCCATGGATGGCCGTGACATGAAGCTCCCGGTTTTTGTGCTGATGTTAATGCCAGAGGAGGTTTGGAGCTCTGCAGTTATTAAGTCAGCAGAACACTGGAGACATTTATACATTATGTGCCTCAGCGCTCAGAACCCCCCCCCCCCGTAACTTTACATGCTCTGCCACTTCATGGCTGAGGTGATATGGTTCCTAAATGCTTCCACTTTGCAATAATACCACTCACCACCTCTTCAGAGTTCACAATAAAATGACACAGTCATATTTACCTGTGTTATAAAACAAGCTCGCAACGAAGGTACAGTTTCTAAAGAAGGTGTGCGTGGAGGTGATGTCCTCGAAGTAGCACTCCTCAAACACAGAGTCTTCAAAAACCATGGACTTCATCTTCAGGTTAAGGAACCTGCGATCAGGAACATTTTTCAGGTTTTTTTGCATATTTATAAAAAAAAATAAAAAAAATCAGCAATTAACTTTGCTCCGAAACAAAATTTACTTGTCATTGAAGTAGTATCCTTGGCGATGCACTTGATTTTCCAGGGTGAAGTTAAAAGTGACGTGCTCCACTCGTTCCTTAGTGAAGGTCTTTGTGCGTGATTCATATTCCTGCTTCTGGATGTATTTGATCATGTCCGGAAACCACACGGTCAGGCCGTAATAGCTGGAAAGTTACGGGAGTTGAGAGAAATGAATTAAGCCCTAAATGGAGCATGAGACACAGGAGGCAGCAAGGAAAGAAAGAGGAATTTTTAGTTTACCTGAAAGACATGGAAAACCAAACAGCCATGAGCATGAAGGTTGTCCGTTTGTATTCTGGTCGGAAGCAGGCAAGGATGTTATTCCGAATCTGCAACAAGTGAACACGAAGAAACACATGGAAAAAAATCAAAGTGACATGAGAGCGGCTTCCACATGAAGCAAGAGCTTTAGTCTCAGTACAGTGCTTCAACTCTCTTATTGTTTAAAGTTTTTTTAGTGGGCATTAAGCAGGTGGTAAACAAGAAGCTGATTCAGGCAGAGAATGAGCGTGTAGGCGTGTGTGTGTGTGTGTAGGAGAACGTAGGCTGCATGCAAATTCAAATCAGGCACAGTTTGCTGCCCAGAGCAGCGGTGCTGCAACAAAGTGCAATAGAAGTTTAAACACATCATAGCAAAAAATACACACACACACACACACACAAAAAAAAAAGATAATTACTAGAAAAATATGCACCATGTTTGTGAGCTAAACTAGTGTTTTTGTCACAGAATTTAAATTCAGGAGGCGGAAAAGGGACAGGGAATGTCTGCACGTGGACACATCAATAAATGCTGCAGCAAGTAGCTTATTATTCCTTTAATATACTCAAAAAATCAAAGAAAATCAAAGACGAACTAAAGGGAAAGACATGTTTAAAGGCAAATATTTTAGCTGCACTTGGATTTACTTCCACCTGTGCTTGCATGTGCGTTGCTTGTATCCACTGAGGCTTTTTAAAGCTGGCCCTGAGCTGTAAAACACCTCAGCTCCAACACTCTTGTAAAATAACTGTAATTTGAAGGAAGCTGTGATCTCGGCTGGTGCTTTTGATTTCACACTTTTAAAACTTGGCCCTTAGTCGCTGCTTTTGTTCACAAGTGCCTCCGAAGTGCCAAATCTCCTGGTTATTCAAACAAACCCAACCAATCCAGAAGAAAAGCATTTGCAGGTTAAATAAAATGTATGTAAACTGCATTTTTAACCAACTTTACTCACCTGTTGGGAGAGGCTCATAATCTTCAGCCTGTAGCGCTGCCAGGCAGGAGCGTCCGTGCCAATATCCACCAGCTCATCCATCTGCTTCACAGTTTTGATTGTGGTGACCTTGAACCAAAGTTACAAAAGTCATTGATGGGGGAAAGTTGTGTTTTTACGTGGACCAGGAGTTCTCGTGATTTGTTTGACCAAAATACATATTGTGGAAAATCATACATTTGTACATGATTTTTGTTTGCTTTGTTCAAGATTTGAATAGCTTTTATTTTGACAGACTTAAGCGTTGGAGGTAAAGAAGATCTCCCTGATCAGATTCTCCATTTTCAGTTTGTGCCGCACTTTTTCAACTTTTACTACCAGTAAAAGAACCAGTAGTTAGCGAGTATTTGCAGACAAACGTGAAAAAAAACTACAGGCAATCATGGCAACTTGCTAGCAACCAAGGCAATCACTAAGAGGTTTTTGGTGCAATACCTTCTTTGCAACTGATTTCACCCAGTAAGAGCCAGCAACCTCCAGGAACTACTCCCAACCAGTCGGGGAATACACATTTGGTGTACAAATCTCAAGAAATGTGCACATGACATCACGTGAGAAACCTCAATGTAAATATATCCTCAGGCTGCGAAAAGCCAACCCTGCACTGATCAAACTTGGGGCCACAAACCTGTGGGTGATGTCATAGTGGTTACACTAATCCTTTATATACAATCTGTGGTTTTCATTGCATCAAATAAAAGCCAATTTATTTAGTAAAAGTCATCGGCCATGATCCAAGGTGACTGTGGCTTTTATTTCTGTGCAGCTTACTCTAAACTTGGGGTATACCCCTGGTAGCCAATTGGTATCTAGCCAGAGATCTAGACTGTTCTCCCTCTCCCTCCCATCTCCCTACTGTGAGCTATCTAAAAGATTTAGATTGCCATTTTCTCAATGATACTTACAGAAAACACCCTCTCTGGGTATCCCTTTGCTCGCATGTTTGTGTCGTGAACTTGCTTCAGAACCATCCAGCCTTCATCATGTTTGCCATTCTGTTGAAAATCGCATGGCATTAATAATAAGAAAAATATCGCCAGCCGTTACCGTAAGACAGAGACTAACTGTTTAAATGAGCACATCTGCTAACCTCTAAGTAGAAGCGTGGGCTCTCTGGCATGGCGTTAAGGGCAGCGATGGCCGCAACTGATGGAAAAGCACACACTAGCACAAACACACGCCAGCTATGGAACTGATACGCTGAGCCCATCTGGAAACTCCATCCTGAAAGGAAAAAGCAAGCCAACGCAAAGAAATGAGCACACATTTCCGAATAGTTAACCTTCAATGCAGTGAAAAAAACATTTAAAAAATAATCAATATGAAACATGTTCTCCAAGGAAGTCAGAGGTCACCCTCGGTGCATGGTTTCTGGGCAGATCACTTTCTAGCAAACAAGCTTCAATTTACATTTTACCCCCAGCCATTTCAACTGACTGCTCCAAAAATATCAGCATTGTATCTATATGTATCTGCATGTTAATAATGTGAAACTATAATATATTTAATGAGCTTTACTTGTATCTGGCAGTTCCCCCTTTTTTTGCTGTAACATTGCTAAATCCAGTTTATTTAGCACAGTAACAACAAATATTTTTAAAGCATGGACAGAGAAAGCAAGGTTTCCTAACTTTCTATTTTCTTTATTCTGGTCACTGTACTCACCATAATGTGGGATTATAGCCCAGGCCATAGCAGAAGCATATATTCCTCCAATCATCCAGAACATGCAGAGCCAGCTGAGGTGCTCGCCACGCTTCTCTTGGGCCAGAAATTCAGAGTAGTAGGAGAACACGATGGGAATCGAGCCACCGATTCTGCAAAATTCAGAAAACAACTGAGCCTAGCTGTTTGCGCGTTATGAATATTGACACTATTTCGAATATGCATGTTTGCATATGTAGGCTCTCTCCACTGTGTCACACTCGTGTGATCATCGTCACCGTGGTGCGAAACAAACTCATAGGAGCTCAGTGGGAAAGCGACTGCTTTGAGCCCAAATGGAAATGATGTCAGCCTTTCAATTTGCCAGTTCACTAAACTTGAGAAACTCTGTTTGAACACTTTGCTACAGATTGTAAAAAACTAAATGAGCAAAAACCATTCAGATCCTTTTACTGTTGAATTTAAAATTGTGCAGCCAGACTAAAAATTAAAACTTTCAGAAGGGAATAATCCTGAAGTTATGACATACAGCACTGTGTAAAAGTATTTGCCCCCTTCCTGATGTCTCAGTTTGGGGCATATTTGTCACCCTTACATGTTTCAGATCATCAAACAAAATTTAATATTAGACAAAGATATCCCGAGTAAATACAAAATGCAGTTTTTAAACAATGATTTCATATATTAAGGGAAAATGCTGTCCAACCCTACCTGGCACTGTGTCAAAAACTAATTGCCTCCTAAACCTAATAACTGGTTCTGTCACTCTTGGCAGCAAGAAATACAATCAAGAGTTTGCGATGACTGGGAATGAGTCTTTCACATCGATGTGAAGGAACTTTGGCCCACTCTTCTTTTCAGAATTGTTTTAATTCAGCCACATTGGAGGGTTTTCCAGCATAAACAGCCTGTTTAAGGTCATGCCAAAGTATCTCAATCTGATTCAAGCCTAGACTTTGACTAGGCCACTCCAAAATCTTCATTTTGATTTGTCTGAGCCATTCAGAGGTGGACTTGCTGGTGTGTTTCACATCACTGTCCTGCTGCAGAACTCAAGTGCGCTTGAGCTTCAGGGCACAAACTGATGGTCAGTTTTTCAGGATTTTCTGGTAGAGAGCAGAATTCATGATTCCAACAATTACAGCAAGTCATCCTGAAGCAGCAAAGCAGCCCCAGATCGTCACACTACCACCACCATGTTTAACTGTTGCTATGATGTTATTTTTTCTTAAATGCTGTGTTGGTTTTACATGAGATGTAACAGGACTCAAACCTTTCAAAAGGTTCAGCTTTGTTTCACGAGTCCACAGAATATTTCCTCAAAAGTCTGGGGGTTCATCAAGACGTTGTTTGGCAAATTTGAGACGACTCTTTGAGTTCTTTTTGGCCAGCGGTGGATTTCTTCTTGGAACTCTCCCATGGATCCAATTTTTGCCCAGTCTCTTTCTTGCTGTTGAATCATGAATTCTTTTTTGCTTTTATATTTATTGGAGTTATCTTTGTCTAAAATTAAAATTAGTTTGACGATCTGAAATATTTAAGTGTGACAAATGTGCAAAAAACTAAGAAATCAGGAAGGGGGCCATACTTTTTCCCAGCACTGTATTTTTAACTTTGTCTATTGATGACCAGACTCAAACATAACCAGTGTTATAGTGAAGCAAACACAGATCAGATTAAGAGACACAGACTGGGAAAAAAAAATAGAATTATTATTATTATTATTATTTTTTCTTTTACCCAACGCCTGAGAGGAGACGACAAAACAGAAAGGTGCTGTAACCCTGGACGAAGGAGGAGAAGAAAGAGAAGATACTGTTGATAGAGAGAGAGATGAGAAGAGACTGTCGACGGCCTATCCGGTCAGCCAGAGCCCCCCACAGGAAAGCCCCAACCATCATCCCAAAATATACAATAAGACCTGAGGAGAGAGCAAAGAAAATTCAATTGTGAGATTGTAGGGTTTTCAGGCTCGTGGCTATTCTGCCATGTCTCAAATCAGACTGATAATTTGATAATAAATATGGACATTTCCTGTTTTTCTCCTTGTTAAAAAAGCTCCATTAAAATATAAAGGTCAACAGTGATTTAGTTTTTCTCTCAGAGTGCTTTTTGACTCATTTGGGCCCTTCCCTAATGAAGACGTGGCTAAAAACTTGTCATATATTCCAGAAAAGCTTGAATTATTTGCAAACTCATAAAACTATAGTTCATTCACAATCGAACATAGAAAGCATATTAGATGTTTAAAGTGTATCTCACTTTGAACATTTGATATTTTTTAGTTAAGAGTTATAAGTTTGATACTAAAAAGAATCTGCTGGAGGCACATTTTCCAACTAATTAGGTCAACTAGCTCTAAATCAGTAACATGATTGGGTATGAAAAGAGCACCTTAGAGAGGTAGAGTTTCTCGGAAGTAAAGATGGAGAAATCGCTGTGTGCAAGGGACAAGACTGAAATTCAATACTGGATGTCCATGATCTTTGGGCCCTCAGGCAGCAGTGCATTAAAAACAGGTATGATTCTGTCATGGAAATCACTGCATGGGCTCAGGAACACTTCCAGAAATCACTGTCTGTGAACACAGTTCACCGACCGTGACATCCACTAATGCAGGTTAAAGATCTATCACACAAAGAAGAAGCCATATATGAACATGAGCCAGAAATGTCTTCCTTGAGATCAAAGCTCATTTAAAATGGACTGAGGCAAAGTGGAAAACTGTTCTGTGGTCCAACAAATTGAAATATGGAATTATTTTAGGAAAACATGGATTCCCCAGTCCTCCAGACTAAAAAGGAGACTGAACCATCCAGCTTGTTATCACCTCTCACTTTAAAAACGTGCGCCTCTGATGGCATGGAGGTGCATTAGTGCCTATGGAATCGGCAGCTGACACATCTGGAAAAGTGCAATCAATGTGGAAAGATATATACAGGTTTTAGAGCAACATATGCTCCCATCCTGATGACATCTTTTTCATGGAAAAAATGCATATTTCAGCAAGACGCATACTGCATCTATTACAAGAGCATGGCTTCGTAGTAGAAGGGTCCAGGTGCTGAACAAGCCTGCCAGTAGTCCAGACCTTTCACCAAGTGAAAACCTTTGATGAAAGGGGACAATGGGACAGAATTCCTCTCCCAAAAGTCCGGCAGCTGCTCTCCTCAGCTCCCAGACATTTATGGACTGTTGTTAAAAGAAGAGGGGATGCTACACAGTGGTAAACATGACCCTTTTCCAACAGTTTTGGAGACATGTTGCTGCCATAAAATTCAAAAAGACATAAGAAGGGTTTATGAGATTTTCATTCGGCTTTAATTTACCTTTTACACAGCGTAACAACTCTTTCAGAATTGGGAGTCTTTTTGAATTGTTCATTATTGTTACAATTATTATATGGAATACCTTTCTTTTTAAAACATCTGGAAAGCATTTCTAATGGCAATCCTATTGTTGACATTGAATGAGCACTCTGCAATTTTCCTGCTTCTTTCCCACTGCAGTGCTGTGTTTTTTTGTTGTATCATTACCATCTAAATCAGCCTGGCACTGTGAAACCATTGGCAGGAACCTGTTATTGCATCACTTGTGTGCATATGTGTGTAAATGTTTGTCTTTAAAAAAGTGAAGGCCCTCTCATCTAAAAAAAACAACAAAAAAAAATTTCTTCACAGAGTCAATACACATCTCACGCTTTGGTGAGCATTTCAAGTATGTTGTATGTGGGATTGAAAGAGTCGCCAAGAGCAACAGTGTGACTCATTTAGGTTTTTAAATAGTTCTTGGATGAGAACTAAAGACTATGCCACAGAGGAATGAGTTGTATCAGGCTTTGGATACGCAGCCAATACTTTTGGTTTGTTGAAAAGGGACATATATATAGATTATCGACATCATTTACAAAATTAATAATAAACCCGCCAAACCCGAACATGTACAACAGAAGGAGTAGAATCTTACCCAGCATGCTTTTGTTGGGTTCAGACAGACACATATCCTTCTCAGCGCTGGGGAGCACAAACCCGACCACAAAGATCTCCACACCATCAGCCATGAGTGCGAGCCCCAGTACAAAGTACAGGGTCCACTGGAACTTCCCGTGGCCACATTCTTGTAAAATGGTCTCGTACTGTTGAGCCAGTTCCTCTTGGTCCTTCCTTCTCTCAGCCTCGGACACACCGATATCTCTGAACTGCTGAGCTCCGGCTCTCACTGATCCTGGACCCCCAGCTAGACTACCTTTTCCTGAATCGGCCCTGGGAATTCCCTGGTACTCTCCCTCATAGATTTCATCATCCTCATCGTGACCCTCTGTGGAGTCACTGTGGCCACCCTCATCATCATTGGCTGCCTGGCTGTCTCCACGGTAGTAGCCTCCATCCTGGCTTCCCTGCATGGGGTAGTCATCATCATCATCCTCTTCAAAACGGCTGTAGGAGCGCTTGCTGTACTCATCGCTCATTCGATCAACCGAGCGGCCCACCTTCTTAGTGGCTTGCCGCTTGACTTCTTTGGCAATGTCTTTGGCACCTTTTATAAAGGCAGTCCGGTTTTGATAGCCGTCCTCCATGGTAAAAAGGTGCAAAAGTTGCACAAGTGTTCAAAAGTTTAGCTGACAGGCTAACTGAACGTGCTGGGGCTTCAGTTTGTTGGATATACCTCACAGATTTAAAGAGCTGACTCCCAGTTCACTTGACTGACAACAGGTTGAGGCTGTCTGCGAAGAAAAAGAAAAATTATATTGGTTAGTTTCATAATGAGTCAGGCGTTTAATGGAAATATACTTCTTTTTTTTTTACTAGGGGAATCATCAAGGAAACTGATAGCTACTTTAAGGGCATCTATTTATATATTTGGTGACCTTTTAGTATTAATGGATTACTGAATGAACACAAAGAAATTTGAAAAAGACAGAAAACCACCACAAACTGTAGAGAGACTGGCTCACTCAATTGAAAATTTCATGAACATAAAATTTTAACATTAAGTAGTAAAATAGTAACATTAAAGTTTCCTAGACATCGATCACAAATTAAATCTGTGACTTGATCTTCTTTAGACTGAAGATGTGGGGTGTTTTTTTTAATGGTCAGACTGCTTTAAGCTGATATGAAGGTAACAGTAACTCAAATAACCACTTGTTACAACCACTCATCACACCTTTAAGCAGATGCGCTACAGCAGCAGAAGACCAGATGTTGTGGGGGATATTTTCATGGCACATCTTGGACCACTTAGTACCAACTGAGCATCATTTAAACACCACAGTCTACCTGAGTATTGTTCCTGACTATGTATACTTTCTTTATCCTTGCTTAGGTGTCTGGTTGCTGGGTTTCACTGAGATGCATTTTGCTGGTGACTTTTCCTAAAATTTATCTGGCAACAATTCTGTCACAATGAATCAAGTTCACCACTTTTAATTTGGGAAAGATCTCATGCATGTCCTCACACGCCTGCACCTGTCAATATTTTTCTGAGACCCTTAAAAAAAAATAAGAAAAAAAATGAACTGTTCATTTTTTCTTTTATCCACTCAAACTATCTAACCACCCTGTAATGGTGTCCATCCAGATTACGCCTGTTGCCTTGCCATGCTCAATCAGCATGTGTTCTCTGCTGAGTCACAGACGGGCCTGAGCATTAATTGCAGGGTGAAAGATCAGGCCTTGAAAACAGTGAATCTAATTTATTCTTCTTGGTGCAGAAATGCCCTGAGTGCCTCATCTCATGGTGAAGAGCTGTTTTATGTGACCGTGGCTCGAATGTATCTGACACTACTGTGGAATAAAACAAAACAAAACAAAACAAAAAAATCTCTGTCTTTAATGTGTATGTAGTGATCACTTAAAGACCTCGCCTGAAATATTTCAGTAAAATACTTGAGTAGAAAAGTCAGAGTAATAAATCACACAATCCCTAAACGTCCTTCGATTGGAAGAAAGAAAACTTGCAGATTTGAAGGAAGCTATGTGATAAAACAAACCAAGCTTGAAATTGAGAGAAAATAAGTTATAAAATTGATATCTGTTTTTGTCACGTCGTTTTGATTAAAAAAAAAAAGAGGTGCTGTTTAAAGGACATTTTTACGGTTCGGTTTGGGTGGTTCATATGCTTCTTTGCACCGAGACAGTGCACCCTGGGTCGCCATGCAATAAATCCACTTGTCACTTTGAATTTATGGTGCAGTGAAAGCACAGACAGACAATGATGAGACATCAGTGCGATGTTACCTTTACCCCTGTTTCAAAAACGAGGTCTGACAGGTAATAACGGAACCTCACGGAGCTGTAAATGTTTGTCAGGTACACAGTGCACACAAAGCTATGGACAAGAGTTCATCCAATACTGGGATACAAGTCATCACTGCAGTATGTTAACATTTATTTTAATACCTTTGAAATAAAACGGTGAAATATAATTATAATTATGGCAATGATAGATGTGGACTTGAGGCATAGTTTACTGTACGTGTGTCTGTGTCTACTGTGTGGCTCCCTACTGTAGTGGTTTACAGTTGGGTAAACCTTGCTTGGCAAGTAAAAGGTCACTGGTTAAATTCCAGCTGAAGATACAATTTTGGGGTTGTTTCAGGAAGGGCATCTAGCATAAAAATGTACCAAATCAAACATGTAGAGCTACTTCCAATGGTGACCCCTTGTGACAAGGTGAAAGAAGCTTCTTTAGTCTTGATTGTTTGATTTGAAATCCACTATGGCTTTCCAATGGCAATTTAGGCCTAGCCTAAAGCATACACTGGTTTATGGTCCATTTTGACTGTAATGGGGGAAGAGATTTGGTAAGATATGGAACTAGAGATTGAAACCATACACTCTTTAGGAAAGTGTTAACTGGGTACAAAAGATACGTAAACAGACTTCAATACAATTTAGACTTCTTTTTGTAACAACAGGAGTCGCCCCCTACTGGTCATTAGGAAGCATGCAGGTTTAAGGCTTCAGTTTTCAGACCAGAAAGTTACATCCATCTTTCATATACAGTCTGTGAATATTCTGGGCTATTTTTCATCCATGGCATACCTTCTTATTCCTAATCACTGGCAAGGAAAGAGTTTAAATGGAAGCAGTGGCTGTTGGGTGGAAAAGGAAATCTGTTTATAGAGAGTCAACCTTCACAAGCAAATCAACAGAAGATTAAAATGAACCTGTGATAAACAAAGAAAAAAATTTTTTTTTCCATCATAGCCTCATGCACTAATTTTGAATACATGGCTTGCATGTATGCCAGCATCTGTCCTGGATGCTACAATAACACACTGGTGATTTGCTCATTTTAAATTTCACTCTGGAGATAACTTCTAGTCGTAAGGCAGCAGATCCATCACTGTCAGCATGACAAACAGATTTACTGGCACTGATCAAAGCAACCCTACCAGGCCTGGTCAGCCAAGCTAAACTGTAGGACTCTAACCTAATAATACCCTGGACAGGACTACTTACAGCCCATAATTTTTGACAATATTGAACACATCCCTGTATCAAACAGTATCAGCAGCATACAAGAGCAAAATCAAACAGCAAAATAACATAAATGTTTTTCTTGAGGCTCTTTTTGCAACCATCCTCTAACTGCATCGATGATTTTGAATGGTTTGACATTTTCTCAGGACACTGAGCATCATCATCACTCTTTATAAACATATAATTTTACAGCATCTTGATAGAAGGAAATAGCGATAGCATTAATACTGCCCTGGCTCTAATGAAACTGTCTCGATAGATAGATAGATAGATAGATAGATAGATAGATAGATAGATAGATAGATAGATAGATAGATAGATAGATAGATAGATAGATAGATAGATGCAACAGGTAAACTAAACTTCTTTCTATGACTTCTTCATTAAGAAACTAAAGGGTACGTGCAAAGGCTAGTGCGAGGCAAACAAAAGCTTTGAGGCCACTTTCATCTCTCATTTTCTCACTGTTGTCAAGTTGACAACCTCTCTACAGCTCACACAGCCTGCAACACACAGCCCTGTCAGTGGAGAGAAGAGGAAGGCCTGAGGATGAGGAGGATGGCTTTGTAATGCTTACTGCTCTCAGAAACCCTTTTTATTTAATTCCCGCATTCAAAAATCAATGAACGGCAGTTTATCACTTCGTTGCAAGGAAATGCAGGGCAGATAGCCATCAGCATCTTGTGCAGTTATTAAAGCACTGGGAGATTTTTGTCAAGCCTCTCTTGTGATGATAAATGTGGACACCTGATAACACGGCTTCAACGACAGCCAAAAAGAGCCCCAAATCTTCCCGTAACCCTGATATTCTGCTCTCACAGGCCTGTTTCCAACACTGTCAGCCTGTGATGTCTGTACTGTGCTGTCCTGGTTTTGGGATTTGTATATTTCATAATGTGGATGCAAGACTCCGATTAGATACCAAATTTAAGCCTTCGGTGCGGTCATAACTGTCTTCATTTATTTTAAGGAGTATAAGAGGCCTTGTCGTCAAGAGGCCAATTTGTACAGCCTACAAATGCGATTGGATTGTAAATATAAATCTGTTACAAATACCAGCCGATTGTCTCGTAGCCTGAGTCCTGACATATGCGCCCTTTCTTAGAAATCACACTGACAGCGGCTTGTCACGACTTGGATTAGATTATAGGGCCGCGTCTCGATTCACAAAATCGATCGTAATTGCTGTGTGAAGTGAACGGTTGAAGAGCACGCCCATCGTCTCCCTCTCTTTATGTCTTAATTCAAAAAGAGGAGGGGGAAATCAGAGCCATCAGCCTCTAACGGCTAATTAATTTAATCTCACCTTAAATCCTTCGATGCGAGCGTCTCTCTTAAGCCTGGAGATGGTGGTGATGAAGGATGAGGAGGAGGATGAGGATGGTGATGCGTACGGGGCTGTCGCTGTGAACCGAGTGATGATGGTGGTGGTGGTGGTGGTGCTGCTGCTGCGCGGTTTGGAGACGGAGAAGCCCACGCCATCCACACACACTCACAGAAGTGATGCGCAGGGGTCCCCTCCCCCACGCGAACACCCCCCCCCCGCCCCCTCAACGGCGGGTCCTCGTCGATCTGGAAGGTTTGGCGCAAATCATTGCGCACAATCCGCGCACACTTTCGCCAGCTTTACGTAAGACGGGTACGCCTTTAATGAGCCAATTTTCACCATGGAGGCTGGAGATGGTTTCTGCGTGTATGCAGCACGTTAGTATCACACATGTGCTTTTTAAAGATACATCATTGTCTGTATCAATATTACACACGTGCAAGTGCACCTGACTCCTGTTGCCATGCCAACCACTCGCGTATCCCTGACTGCATGAATTACTGCTGCAAAGAAACCTAAATCCTCTTTATCAGCGTTTCAAATAAACATGCACATAAGAAATCTAAATGTTTCTGTTCGTGTGGAAATGTGCAGGACCTTTGCCTAAATGTCACTTAACATGACAGGAGCTGAATATGGTGTTTTAAAACTAAAAGAGAAATTTGGGGCTTTTGGCGTTTAATGATTTCTTTGAACTCTTCGTTTTCCAGAGTGGAGTGATTGTGCAGCATACAGCATACAAGAACTAGGTGCACACGTTTGAATTTATTTTTGGATTTGATCTAATCCACACAGTGTCAAAAGTGTACTTAAATTCAATATTCAAGTAATATTGAATTTAAATTGGTTGGTTTCCTGGCACAGACCAGGGTTTCAAGCGTAGTCCACATTTTTCACTACAGCTGAGTTTGGGGCCATTCCAGAAGCTTAATGTTAGTCTGTTTTATCTACTCCCAAACCACTTCTGATGTGTGTTTGGGGTCACTGTCCTGTTGGAACACCAAGCTGTTTCCAAGTTTCAACAGTCTAGTTGTTGATGTGAGGTGAAGTTGAAGAATTTGGAGGTAGCCCTCCTTCTTCATTACTCCATCCACTTTGTGCAATGTACCAGTCCACATAACCCAAAACAAATTCAAATTTGTGTACCCAATTCTTATTTTTAAAATAAATTAAAGATGTATGCTGTGCAGCCATTCCACTCTGGAAAAAAAACCCCAAAATTATCATGGCATTCTGGTTCCTGGTGAATGGATGGACATTTCTTACCACAACTGTATACCTACTACAGATTGCTCAATAAACCAAGTTCAACCAGCACAGCCAAGTTATGCAAAGCTTTTTACTTTGCAGTGTTTGAGCATGAAATACTGGGTCCATCAATTGTGTGTCACTTTTCTGGTGCTAGTCTTTTTTCTGTGGATGTGTGAAACTGATTATAGAGCCTGGTTCAGAGAAAGCCCCCCCCCCCATCTTTCCATCCAACCACTCATCCAGGTCCAGGTCACTGGGCACCTGTCTAAAGAGATGCCCAGACTGCCCTCTCCCCAGCTCTTCTGGCAGGAAATAATCTCAGCAGCGAGTCCAGGGTCCACCCCAGGGCCTCCTCCTCCTCCAGTGAACATGCCCAGACCACTTGAACTAGGAGGTATCATTTCGATGTGGAGCAGCAGCTCAAGTCTTAGCGACTCTTTCTCTGAAGGAGAGCCCAAAAACCTGACTATAGTTAAGGGTTGTCACATAAATGGACTGAATAAATCTAAAGCTCCCAGATACACACGAGAGACATTTTGAGCCATATACAGGCAAGAAACTGCAGCTGGAAACTACCTTAGTGGCTAGTAAAATTTCTGTCATTGCTTCGGTCAAATGTAGCTGGCACTAAGGATACAGAATGCACCATTTTCTAATGTTAATGGCACCTTTTCCTCTTCCTCCTGTGAGCCCTCAACAAACAGACCTACTGCCATCAGCACACTCAGGGTCCTAGCAGAGTAAAACCTTGTTATTGTGAAAGCATCACCCAACTCTGTGTCCCTCTAAGAGCCACAAGTCACTGTTACTTTGATGCTGTATTTTGCTGTCAAAAGCAAAAAAAAACAATAAAAAACATCCAAAATTCATACTAAAAATTTTATTTGTTGTTCATCTGTACAATGACCCCAAAAAAAACAAGCAAAAATACAAACAGGTGGTTAAATTACTCTCACGCTTACAAAATCGCGTAGGTCTAAAGATGTGTTTTTAAAAAAAGCAAAATGGTAGCCAGTTGTCTGGTGGGGATTACGATGGCATCGGCGCTCTCGGAGGAGCCCGTGGCGGGACGCCTGGGGGTCTCGGTGGCATCGGAGGTCCTCTCTGGAAGCCGAAGGGAGGTGGACGAGGAGGGCCAGCACCATAGCCAGGTGGAGGCATGGGAGGAGGAGGTCCTCTCATACCGGGAGGGACAGGAGGGCCTGAGAGAAAGAATGAATGAATGAATGAGTGGTTACAGTCCGATAAAACCGCCATCGAGTGTTACCAGGAATCAGAAGAAAATATTCACTTTATTTTCCAGCTTTTTATGTCACAAATCCAACAACCCAGATATATTTTTCCACAAGCATTTTCTCCTCACATCTGCACAGTACTGTACAGTGGCAGATGCTTCCTTCATGTCTTGCCGTGTTCTGAACTATAACCAAGAGTGTGAACTTTGCATTACTGCAGTGTGACAGCCTAAACCCCATGTGACAACAATAAATAACATTACAATTTTGAGGCACAATAGATTGCGTGATACATGTCTGGCTATTGTAGCACTGTAAAAAAAATGCCCAGAGGTTTAAAAACGTGGCAAACAAAATGCCTCTGTCAACACTGCTGGCACGCCTATGCATCATAAAACCTCAAAAGTTGAGATGAACCCAGCTGCTGACACTTAAAACAAGAGAAACATATGGATTATGGAATCAGTATGAAGTAAATTTGGCTGACCTGCCAACATATTCTGCATCATTTCATGTCTTATGTTTCATATTGTACAGTGACTGGATGGTGGATCACAGAAACAGCCATACTTTTGTGAAAACCAAAACTGAGGCACTGTCCTAAAAATCTGCCTCCTGAGTACTGTGGGTCAGTCTTTGTTGATTAATAATCGAATTTATTTCATTCCTCAAGGTCACCAACTAGGTTTGCCCTGCAACCAACTAAAAATGCAAATTGTAAAAGGGCATTAAGGTGGTAACTAACATCAACAAGGACATGGCAAGTAATGGAAAATAGAAATGAACTGGCACTTGTAAAGTGCTTTTCTCATCTTACTGATTGCTCCAAGTACTTTATTCTATACACTAAGTATTTTAACTACCTACAGTCTCTTCCTGATTTCTGCTTTTTTGGTATATTTGTCACACATACATGTTTCAGATCATCTTGGCAGCAAGAACTGCAATCAACAATTCACGATAACTAGCAATGTGCTGTTTAAGGTCACGCCAAAGCATCTCAATCAGATTCAAGTCGAAAGTTTGAGTAGGCCACTCCAAATACTTCTTCATGGCACAGAGACATCCATTAACCTTACATCCATGCAGATGTAACAGGGTTCAAACATGAACCTTTCTTGCTGTGAGGCAACAGTACTAATTGCTGCCTTGGGCAAGGCAATGATGCTACAATTTATCCAATTTCTTTCCTATGTCCTATCTTATTAAAATGGCTTCCAAGATATCAGAGGCCAGATTTTCTGCCACAGCCCTGCTGGTGTAATAGAAGTGATAGATTTTTTTTTTTTTGTCTTGAATATCACAAATTACAGTAGCGTGTCCTCACAGGCATCAGCAGAGGCAGTGTGTCAGTGAACATTTGAGTGTTTTCCAAATCATCTTCTGGTTTATTTTATATGATAAATCATCCAATTAACAAAATGCGGTTTTATCAACATCAGCCCTGTGTTGACACTAAAACAGTGAACCTATTTTTGCTGCATACAATCTGTTGTGTTATGGAGAGAATCCTGCAATTATTCATTTACAGAGAATACTGCTTTGAATGACTTTTCTCTTACCTTTGTGCTGAGAGAGACTTTATTAAACAACAAAGAATGGAAGTGCTTATACCTGTGGGAGGTCCATACGGCGCTCTGGGAGGCATGCCCATAGGTGGGGGTGGAGGCATACTGGGGGGCGGCGGTGCCCGTTGGTTTGATCCTGGTGGAGCAGGAGGTGGAGGCACCATGCCAGGAGGAGCAGGAGGGGGCATGGGCATCTGAGGCATGCCTGCATGGCAGGAACAAAGCAAGCTCAAGATTATCATTTCTGCACAAAGGCCAAACTGTTACAGTGAAACTGCATGCATATTTAAATAATTGCCTATACTGTACATAGTGTATATGGTTTTTTTATTTGTATATTCTGTATTTGTATTTTCTTATTTATTTTTATCTTTTCATACTTTCTTATTGCGTTTTCTTATTGTGTCTATAGTATCTATTGTGTACAATAGCTTGCCGCTACTACACTGAAATTTCCCCATTGTGGGACAAATAAAGGGATTTCTAATTCTAATTCTAAATAAGCAGAATACAGATAAACCACAACTGGCATTACACTCACGCACATATGTACAAGAACTACAGAAAGCACCCAAACACACATATCTAAAATTTACAATATACTACTGCATTACTTTCCACTAGCAACTAATGTAGAAATAAATGCAGCCTTACCTGGATGCATACTGGCAGGAGGGAAGGGTGGTGGTCCAGGTGGGGGTCCGCCACCACCCTGTGGGCCAGCTGTCACAGCTACTGGTGGTATGGGCATAGAGGGTGGCATTGCTGGAGGCATTGATCCAGGTGGAGGAACAGGGGGAAAGCTCCAGGAGGTGGCATGCCTGCACGCAAACAGGTCGTATTTGCAAAGTTAGTCATAATTTCATATTTGAGTAGAGCAACGTGACTTATGATGATCCACTTATGGTAGCTAATGTAATATCTATGAAGAACTTCATTAACGGACCAATTTTTCGGCTGTCACGTCCACTTTATTCCACACACTGATCACGATTAAATTAAAAATAATCTCTTTATCTCCCACTGATTAAAGAGGTATCAGTCAGAGCAGCACAGACACATTTCCTACATCATGTTAATGTTGATGATGGAAACGCGTTTACTCTCATGACAATCACTAATCTATAACCATTAATCACAGACAGCTGCTCTTTACAGATTATACAGCAAAGTACAAAAGGAAGCACACCAACACAACTACATCACCACCTTTTTCCTTTTTCATATTTTCACATATGACAGGTTTAAGTGGCCAAATAAAAAGATTACTTCTTGGAATAAAATGGACACAATGTGTGTACAGGAGCCACGACATGAGCAACAGATTTAATACCCTATCTATTTCCAAACAGGATCTGTTTAATAGCAGCAGTTATGTGTGCAAAAGAAGGCATACCCATGCTTTGCTAAATGAAGTGATGCCATATATACTTTAACTGATAGTTTAACAGAGCAATATAATTAACTCCACAGTCAACTGTTAGTGCTATTATAACTAAATGGAAGAAACTGGGAACGACAGCAACTCATCCACGAAGTGGTAGGCCACACAAAATCAGAGTGGGGGTCAGTGGATGCTGAGGAACATAGGGCACAGAGGTCGCCAACTTTCTGCAGAGTCAATCACTACAGACCTCCAAACGTCATGTTGCCTTCTGATTAGCTCAAGAACAGTGCGTAGAGAGCTTCATGGAATGGGTTTCTATGGCCAAGCAGCTACATCCAAGCCTTACATTACCAAGCACAATCCAAAGCATCAGATGCAGTGGTGTAAAGCACGCCACCACTGGACTCTAGAGCAGTGGAGACGTGTTCTCTGGAGTGACAAATCAGGCTTCTCCATCTGGCAATCCGGTAGACAAGTCTGAGTTTGGCAGTTGCCAGGAGAACAGTACTTGTCTGACTGCATTGTGCCAAGTGTAAAGTTTGGTGGAGGGAATTATGGTGTGGGGTTGTTCTTCAGGAGTTTGCCTCGGCCCCTTAGTTCCTGTGAAAGGAACGTTTAATGCTTCAGGATACCAAGACATTCTGGACAATTTTATGCTCCAAACTTTGTGGAAACAGTTTGTGGATGGTCCCTTCCTGTTCCAACATGACTGCACACCAGTGCACAAAGCAAGGACCATAAAGACATGGATGAGTGAGTTTGGTGTGGAAGAACTTGACTGGCCTGCACAGAGTCCTGACTTCAACCTGAAAGAACACCCTTGGGATGGATTAGAGCAGTCCAACATCAGTGTCTGACTTCACAAACGTGCTTCTGGAAGAATGGTCAAAAATTCCAATACACAGACTCCTAAACCTTGTGGAAAGTGCTCCCAGAAGGGTTGAGGCTGTTGTAGCTGCAAAGGTTGGGCTGACTTCACATTAAACCCTATGGATTAAGGATGAGATGTCACTCAAATTCATATGTATGTGAAGGCAGATGAGGAAATACTTTTGACAATATAGTGTATACTGTAAACTAAATTACAGTAGGTTCTCTGTTAGAATAACATGAAGAGAGATCAAAACTCATAAGGAACAACTTTATTCTCACACCACTTTGGCTTGATGACTTCTTTTTCCTCCTCCTGGAAGTAGATCAAACTGTACCTGAAACCCCTATTCTGCTTGTAAGAAAATAACTTAAAAGCATGACCTATCAACTCATTATTAACGAAAACGGTATCTTTCCACATTAACTGATCAGTGGCTGAAACGTTCTGTAATACCCTGCATCAGTGTTCAAATACCCAAAGACCGATACAAAAAAAACATTACTTGCGTTTACACACTCACAACAATTAAATAGCTGTTATTTGTTCATACCTGGGATGGGCATCGCAGCTCCCAGTGTGGTGAGGACCGGTGTTGGAGCCGTAGGCGGTGGAGGAGCATCTGCAAACAGCTGGTGAGGTCTGTCTGCCTGGGAGAGAGGGTTCTGCGCAGCCAGGAGTCGCTCTGCAGCTGAGCCGTGACGCTCTCCTTTAGAATCTTTCTTGAAGGCGTACGACACTGTGATGGGCCTGTTACAGAGATACTGGCCGTTCATGGCCTCAATGGCGGCATCTGATGCGTCGAAGCTGGCAAAATTGATGAAAGCGTAACCCTTAGAGTTGCCGGTGTCTGGGTCTCTCATGATCTTTGGCGTCTGGAGGATCACACCAAAGGCACTAAATGTGTCATAGAGCAGTTTCTCATCAATCTCTGGGTCCAGATTACCAATGAAGATGTTAGCACCAACATCCAGGTTTTTGTTGTGTGCAGAGGCTTTATTAACCCTGATTGGTTTGCCATAGAGCTTTATCATATTCATGATTTTGATGGCAT
Source organism: Pterophyllum scalare (assembly GCA_024447675.2). Taxonomy (NCBI): domain Eukaryota; kingdom Metazoa; phylum Chordata; class Actinopteri; order Cichliformes; family Cichlidae; genus Pterophyllum; species Pterophyllum scalare. The sequence goes on along the minus strand of JAMQGT020007794.1, from coordinate 21,295 downwards.
AGTCAGCATCCTCTTCACTAAGGAACTCCACAAAGCCATAGCCTGGAAAAGGAGTAAAAACAGTTAGCTATGTTTGTTTTTGATGATCCTTCAGAAATACATGCTTAAACAGGTTTTATTCTCTTCTCTCCTCCCCTCACCTTGATGTTGGCCTGTGACCCTGTCCTTGGGCATGTGTGTGTTTACCACGGGACCAGCCTGCAGGAAAAGCTCCCATAGTAATGGCTCAGACACTTTCTCATCCAAACCACCAACATACACAGTGGCATCTGCAAAATGAAGAGAGAATAAACCTCATAATTATCAATGAACTTGAGCAAAATCATACTATAAGGCAACGGAGATACTGTATTTCATGAAAAACAGATACCAAATAGCAGCACGGTGGCATGGTGGTTAGCACTGCTGTCTCACAGTTAGAATAACATCTAGAAGGCCTGGGTTTGATTCCACCTTGGCCCAGACCCCTCCCTCTCTGTGTGGAGTTAGCCCTGTGTCTGTGTGGGTTTCCTCCGGGTACTCCAGTTTCCTCCCACAGTCCAAAGACATACACTTACTGGGGTTAAGTTAACTAGCCACAATTGCCCATAGGGGTGAATGTGAATGTTTGTCTCTCTGTGTTAGCCCTGCAACAGGCTGTACCCTGCCCCTCGCCCTATGATAGCTGGGATAGGTTCCAGCCCCACCGCAACCCTGAAGAGAATGGATGGACAGATAGATACCAAATATTTGCTCACTGTAGCTTCACAACTGCAGGGTTTTAATCACTTATATCATTTTAATGTAAAACTCTAAACTCTTCCTCAAGTTCACCTGAGATTAAAGATTTGTCATTTTTACAGACTAATTGATACCGTTTACCCTCTGAAAATAGGATTTTTGGTCTTTTTTTCAGCCTTTTTCACACATAGCGACAATGCTGAGCTTTATCTACCCAATAAATTGTATTCAAATCTCACTGCAAAATTAATGTGTAATAAAGGGATAGCAAAATGTGGTAGCAGGTTAGCTTGTAAAAGTATCTGGGCATCTATATGGACACTTTTTTTTTTAATGGGAAGAACATGTTGACTTTTTATGTGAAAAATTAGCGCCGAGGCTCCATTTTCTTCATAGGTTCAGATTGTTTTTGTTCTACGTTCTAAGGTAATGGGTACTTTTTATTACACTGTGCTGGAAAGTTTGATTAGATGTGGGATGGCAGCCTGGTTCAACAAGTTTTTGTGTCTCTCCTTAAACCTTACCCATTCAGTGCTTTCCACACTCTCCTCCAATTTATCATACGTGGGCAATATTCAGTAAACCCACACGTTTAGCGATTACATCTAAAATAATGATATCTACAATCCTCCATATCTACATTATGAAATACTCCGCAACTAAAATGACGCGTGTAAAATCGGCAAATAAGAAACAATCTACTTGTATTTCTTATACGTGACTGCCGGATGATGAAGCTACTAGCTATGTTGTTAGCTTTCTCAGCTACCTTTAGCTGTTACGTTAAGTCTGCTTTTAATTTGCTTAAAACAATCACACTTCAAAACAACCCAAAAAAACAACGCTGTACTTTGGCTCTCATACGCAGCCGGCAAGTAAAAGGAATAAAAGTCTGAATGAAAAGCAAAATCGACGAAATGCTAAGCTAATGGCAGCGCAGTGTTTCCATGTGATGCGCCGGTTACTAGACTGCTGTCTAAACGGGGCGGTCAGCAAACACATATGAGCAGCTTGTGGAGAAATGTACCCCAAAATATATAACTGAGGAGTGCAACGAAACAAAGCAGACAGTTTAATGATGAACATACCTTGATTTCTTTCTGAAATTGGTCCCGCTGCCATATTGAATGACCAACGCAGGGGAAGCGCTGCACAGAGAAGCCCGACCTCTTCCGCCGCTATGTGCCGGAAGTATAAAATAAAATAAAATAAAATAAAATTTCTGGTACACTATTACATTTTCGAGCACATAATGTGAAAAACGCGCTCATTTTAACTAGAATCGGATGATTATTTTATTGCTTCTGGACACAATTTACCAGAGTAAAACTTCTCAATAAATACAGGTGGTTTGCTTATTATTGTGTTTAAAAATTAGTTTAAAGTTTGTTTGTCACATAGATAGTCGTACCATCGTAATGTGCAGTGAAATGCTTATGTACCAGAACAACTGTACAAGCAAAGAAGAAAAAAAGAATTGCAGAAGAATATACTTTTTATTTGTATTAATTTATTACTACCGAATAACAGCAAACATAATTAACTAGTAGCTCAACCATGGTCCAGGGGTGAATGTTGAGTAGCTCAGTAGTGGGTAAGTAGTGGGTGGGGTGGCCTTAAGTTGTAGTCTCATTTAGCAGACTGATGGCTTGAGAGCAGAAGCTCCTTCTCATTCTTTTCATCCTGGAAGCCAGTCTGTTGTCATTAGGGTCCCCTGTGATCCTCCTGGCTCTAGGTCTAAATCATTTAATGTAAATATCCTGCAGATTCGGGAGCTTGGACTCAGTGGTTCTCTCGATAGAGTGAACTACCCTCCTGAGGGCCAAGCAGTCCCCACGGGTCCAGCTCCCCATCCAAATGCTCTCACTCAAGATCCTGAGCACCCTGGATGAGAGTTTGAGGTCCTTTAATGGTCTGAGGTAGTAGAGGCATTTAGTCTATTAGAATTGGTAGTAGACATGTAATAGGCAATTAGTCTATTCCTCACCAGTAGACTGTTGGATATATTTACTATGTCTTACTGTGGCATTTGAAAGCAAAGTTATTGCATTTTTTTTTTTAAATGAAGTGAATGACAGCTGTGTTTTTCATTCTAAACATCTGGAATATGTCTTTTCATTAATATATAGTACTAAACTATTACCACTGTGTATGTGACTTTGATATTCAATTTAGTTTGTAAACATGGAAAACAAATGACTCCACACAGTAATAACATTTGTAACAGCAAATTTATTACATATACATATAAATCTACTAAAAGTATAAACATGGAATACAAAATGCTCATAGAAAATACAAACAGTAAGGACCTCGAGAAACACTCTTATAAAACAATACTGTATAGAATATGAAACATATAAAACAGAACTTAATCAACACATCATGTATCAAAGCAAAAAAAAACAACAAAAAAAAACATGAAGGGCCAAAAGTGTTTTCTTTAGCAAATGGATAGCAAAGGAATATCCTGTTTTGTTTCGTTTTTTAAAAAACTTCATTTAGAATGATAACGAAGAAAGGTCAAAGGCATTTTTACAATAGGAGCTCTGAGATTAACGGCTTATGGCTAAAACAAACAACAAACAAAAAAAGGCTGAGGAGCTAAATTAGAAGAAACACACAATTCAAGATCTGCAGCCTCTTTCCTGTTAAGCAGGGCATTTAAACACTGGTCGAGTTTTCCTCATTAATCACATTTACATTTCTTAATTTATTAATGTGACGATAGAATCACTCAGCGTTTCTGCAGATGAAATCCTGGGAAGCTGTTTAGTTCCAAGTGTAAAATTCGCTGAACACATTTTAAAAAGAAAAGATCTTAACAACGATGTATTAGGTTGATGTTTTCAATCAATTTTAACTTTGTATTTTTTACTAAAGAGAACTGCAAGGTCTTTACCAAGCAAACATTTTCATACTTGTGCTAAGCACATATTTTGCAAAGTGAGCACCAAAAAAAGAAAAAAGAAAAAAAAACAGTATATAATTTTTATAAATTTATACCAAAGGTAATAATATTAAATACATCCTTCGTAATCTAACGGCATGTAACAAATTAAAGGGAATTCTTTGAACAAAAAGGCTGAAACCACTCTGCAGATACTGGAAGTATTTAACCAGTACAGACTCCATTAAGCTACTGTTTAAGACAATTGACTGTATATAAAAGATGGATGTAGCCATCGTGTCATCACCCATTGGTTTGGAAGCCTCATGTTCGGCATTTTGGACCTTCTTGATACCAGACATGACAAACAAGTGGTGTATCTGACTGAGAAACTGAGGGACACATATATATGGTAATGACTCATCAGTCACAAAGTAGTCACACTCTAGAGCAGGGGTGGGCAATTAATTCTCCCACGAGGCCCACATGCGAAACTGGGAGCTTTTGTGGAGGGCCACACCCACAAAGCCTATAAAGAGGTAAGATTAATATTGAGCAGATTTGAGTTCAGCTTAATAGCTTAATAGGGGGGAGGGCACACTCTGTTTCATATTGTATCATAGTCAACATGAGATCATAATTTATGAGCAGACATCATGTTGTATGTTAAAAAGGACTTGAAACTAGCAAATGAGACCATAAACACATTTGGAAAGTAATCACTGAGGTCAGTCATTTCTTTACTTCTCTTTGCAGCCAGAGGAGTCGCCCAGGCTGACGATTAGCGAGAATGTAGATGGACTGGCTTGACTTTTCAGACAGAGAAGCTACGTCCATCTTTTATATACAGTCTGTGATTCAGATCAAGAAATAGCACATAATCCTCTACGCAACTTCTGTTTCTGTACGCATTATACAAAAAAGACATAGTCTGTCAATTAGTTTGGCAGATTTTGTTACCTTTGGGCTAACTGTGGGAACTTGTTTCCATCTGTTTTCAGTCTTTACGCTACTCTAAGCTGAGACTGCTGCGTTTAGCTTCATATTTACCAGACCGCCATGCGTGTGACATCAATCTAATTCTCCAATCAAATTTCCACCAAATGTTGAACTATTCCTTTAAAATGCTGTAACAGTAAGAAATTAGCTGTATGTGTAAAGACAACTGTCCAAACATCGCCAGCTACCAATTTTCATAAAGGCACAATGACTCCAGAGAAGAGTTATAGCAACTGAATAATAAAGCTCTTCCTGTACTTTTTTCTTTGTTCGTCATCTCTTTATATTTTGTGTAATCAGTCTCTGCTGCTAACAATCCAGCATTCAGCATCGAGAATGATCCCTCCTGCTGTTTGACTTTCATTACCTCCAAAAGAGCCATATTACATCAATTAAAACTCTGGTTACATGGGGTTTTTTTTAATGCTGCTTGTTAAAACGCCTTTATCCCTACAACGTATAAAAATGCATTTTATAAAGACAGACAAATATAAAGTTATGACATTTACAGTAAAAAAAAAAGTAATAAATGCCTGTTATATTACATTTTTTTGGCATGTAGACATAACAACACTGCCAAAACCCGATTTCTGCTTCCAGTATCTCAAAAAAAGAAGACTTAGACCACAGAAGCTGGCACTGTTTTGACTGCAATGACTCAAAACCGATGGTTCAGCTTTAAAAAAAAAAAAAAAAGCCAAACTCATTTTCCGGCCTCCATATTGTAACTGCTGAGACCTACATTTAAGTCCTAACAAACGAACTCCTCTGGCTGACAAACACAATCTGCATCACAAGAGCAATGTTGTAGTTTAAGTTGTGTTGCTTTGCCCGTTACTTGATAGCGCATTAAAAATATACATTCGGCTAGTGTCATCGTAACCAAGCAAACAATGAAGCTTAAAATAAAGCCAAAAGTCTTTGCAAACAAACAAAAACAAAAGTAAAACAGACTAGGGTGGTTTCATATTAGATTTTTTTTTTTTAAACCTGAGCTTCAGTCAGAGCTGTCAAAAATGTCAATTACCTGACATTTTTCTCTTTTTTTTGCAAAGAACACACAAATTATTATAACACGAGCCAATAAGTGTGTTTCTGTGCTTACTGGAATTCTAGTAATATTTGAGGACCTACAGCACAAGGTTACAGAAAACCGGTGATATTAGGTGGGATCTTTGATCCCATTCATTGGTGATTTTTTTGCTGAATGGGTGACCTCCGTTCCTGTGCTTTACTTATTAACAGACACAGACTTCTTGCTTTATCAATACATTTTGGTATCCTATCATCCCGAATACTATAATGAACCAAAGTCAAAAAGAAACACATGAACCATGCCTCATGGGCGTTTGGTCTGGTGGGTCATTTTATGCCCCGTACATTCACTGAATCATAGAAGGCTTTGTCTCCGTAGGCTTACTGTAAGTACAGTATGAACTAATGAAAAAACAAACAAGCAACCATGTAAATCCCAGTCAGGTAGAATGCCGAGCACTTTTACAGGGATCTAAAAAAAAAAAGCACTGTTATGCTGTAATTACTAGGCACAAAGAGGTAACGGCTATAGCGGGTAATATTTGTTTTATGGACAAGATGTGCATACTGTAAGTCAAGGCTTGATTACCTGGTCCTCAAAACCAAACCAAACCTTAAAGTTCTGAGAAGTCATCTGTGAAGTGATCAATACTGTTACCAGGAATCCTACGGAGTGTGAAGGCATGTTTCCACATTGGACGATAGGTTTAGTGCGAGGGCAGTGTGGCGGTGTTGGCTGCACTGAGCTGACCCACAGCTAACATCAGGATGTCTTTCTTCTCTTTGTAAAAACGCAGTTCTCTGCCCGCCAGCCTGGCGTCCTCTAGTTCTCGCTCTGTTGTGGCCAGCTCCTGCGCGATGGTGCCCGCTATGCTCTGTTCTCGGTTCACCCAGTCAGCGGCCATCTGAGTGCGCATGTCGTCATCCAGAGCCCGATGGGAGTAGTGAGCCAGCACCTCCTGCAAGTTCAGCCATAAAGTCATAAAGAGTCAAGTTAAGTTTTTGATAGTGGAAAGCAACCTTGATTAGATATTCCCTCAGTTATCTGCATTTCGTGCCAGCTCAGTCTAGTAAGACTTCATCAATGACTGGAGCCACTGTCTGTAAGCGATTCAACCAAGACGATAAGGCTGTAGACACTCACTGCTGTATCTCTCCCCTGACCTGTTCTGTACTGACGATTTGAACCAAAAATGTAAAATTTGGTTTCATCACTCCATCAGACCTGTTGCCAAAGATTTTCAGTCCAGTTCTTGTGTAATTTGGCATACCTCAGCCTGACCTGCTCCCCTTGTTTCCCTTCCTTAAGAATAGCTTCTTGACAGCCACCCTTCCACTGAGACCATTTCTGATGAGGCTTCAGTGAACAGTAGATGAATCAACTGATGGTCCAGATGCATCTCTGAGGTCCTGTCAGGTCTTTGCTGGTTTTTTCCTATTTCTTAAGGACATGACTTTCAGATACTGCTCATCTGCTGTCTACAAAGATATATAAGTTTTTAGCTAATGGCTCTTTGGGATTCACTTTCCTGCTATAAAAATGCTGTTTTATGTCTGTTAAACTGTGTTAGGTTTAGCAATTTTCATAGCTTTATCCAAAGACACTTGAATAAATGATGTATTTTTGTGACAGGCTGCTAGTAGAAAAGCGCCTAAAGATACAATTTGTTCTTTGCTAAGTTGTTTGTTAAGTGTTGACACAACACTGGTTCATCCATTACATTAGGTGCCTTTTCTATGCTTGAATGATTCATAGGTCAGTGTTCAGTGGCTTAACAGACTGAAACACATACCTTTGAAAATGGTCAGGTACAAGGAGTGGACTGAAAGTGAGTGAAGAAGCAGCCAACGTCCAAAGAAAAACTTTGAAAGACCTTCAGAAAGCCTGGAAAAGTACTGCTCAAGATCACTTTCAAAAATAACGAGTCTGGTTCCTTAATAAAAAGAAATACGGATTGATTCAAGGCTTTTGCACAGTTCTCTAAAGAGCGTTGCAGTGTAAATGCTCATAATAAAAATGTCAATAATTTTAAATAAAAAGAGAACAATGTATGCGCAGGCAATTTTTTTTCTGCTTTTAGCTCTGTACGATGTCACAAAGAGCATCTAAATGAGAAAAATAAATACCAAGAAATCCTTTATATGCTCATCTTGTGCTTAAAAAACTAGTTAAAGTTTTAATTCTGTATATGTACATGTGATCTGTTTTCAGATCAGAATAGCTGACCTTTGGATACTTCCCAAATGTAAAGCTTATCTCATCTTTTAGGTTGCATGTTTTCTTTTAGAAAGACCTTCTTTGTTGTTCCTTTTTTTCAACTAATCCGTGCACTCAAACACTGCTGCAAGTCATGGTGAGAAGGATAACTATGAATTTATCTAGAACAGCCCTGTCGCATAGAAAAATGCCTGATCAGCCACAGCATTAAAACCACCTAATTTTGTGTTGGTCAACAGAACAGCTGTGGCCCATCTGGGCGTGGACACAGGACCTCTGGGGGTGCACTTTGGTGTTCGGCACTGGGACACTGGCTGTGGATCGTTTTAGTCCTGTGGACTGCTGGCTGGGGCCTCGACTGACTGAGCTTGTTCTGTTGTGTCCTGCGACTCCTTGATTGGCATGGGACAGGCGGAATTTGAGCTCTTTCTTGTGTTCCTCAAGCTGTTCCTGTGGAGATTTTGCATTGTGGTGAGGTGCAATGTTAAGGTGGGTGCTTTGTGTTTCCCAGCATGGCATTGCACTGTAGAAACACTCACTGTTTTTCACCTCACCTGTCAGTGGTTTTAATTTTGTGGCTGATTAGCGTGAAATTTGTTCATCAAAAATTACTGTATTTGCTTAAATGAAGCTCTTTTTTAGAGGGATTCAATTTCATCCAGTACCTGTCGGGAACACTGACGCTCTCTCATGGCTTTGAGGCTTCCATTCCAGTGCAGCAGCTGGAACACGGTCATCAGCTCCTGGAAGACAAACACAAGCAAGACCAATAATAAGAGACCAGTAATTCAGCATTGTGGGGCCAAACTAACTATATATTATCACTTCTGAATGAACATTTACACATAAAATTGCTACCTTAATGAATATGTGTTTTGTATATAGGCATATTCACACAGGTTGAGGTCACACCTAGTCAGTGATATTACATGCATAAATAAAAAACTAAACAAAAAAAAAAAAAGCTACTTAAAAGACACACCTGAAACTCCAGCATGGACTTTCCTTTGTTGGACTCAAGCATGAAGCGAAACGCCCCGATCCCTGTGTTGGGATTGTCAGCCTCTTCTCTGTTTCCCTGTGAGCATCGACAAGCAGTTAATGCCAGTCAACAACAGCTCGGCCTCACATATGCTACTTACTTGTATGCCTCTACACATATTTGGCGCTTGTGTGTGTTTGGGAGTCAATCCAATGCAGTGTAATCTTCCTTCATTTTCTTTTCAAAAGCATCAGTTATTTTGTACCCATTGTGTACGCTTTCATAACATTTACTATATGTCAAATATCCATGCGCATGTTGCCAAAAACTGCAAAAACCGACCTGTGTTGCTGACTGACAGTCATATAAACACAACTTTGGTTGTTAAACTTACATTGAAGGAGGCCAGCGCCTCATTCACGCTCTTCTCAATGAAGTCGTCTGTAATGCGACGCGAGGGATGTTCATTAAAAACAGAGTTCATCAGGGCGATCTTGGCAGCGCTGCGTCTTGCCTCTGCCTTCGTGGGACAGAACTGTCAAACAGCAAAGAGAACATGTATGAATGGACAGAAACACAGATAAACAGTCAAAAGGCCAACGACAGCTCAGGCAATCTTTAAATGACTCTGTGGTTTTGAGCTTGCATCCATATTTGATCTTGTGGTTGCAGAAATGCTTGCAACAGAATAAAACATCTCTCCAAACCACAACACATTCACTGTTGTCCAATCAAAGACAATGGCACATTTTTATCGTAATGTGCAAAAGTCTCAAGCCACAAAGTATTTCTTTATATTGTGCTAGGAAAATGGTAAATAGGCGCAGCAAAATACAGTCTTCAAGGAAAAACAGAGTTGGTACAATTCTATAGAGGTGAAAGTCAAGATTTAGCACGACACCTTTATTCTTCAACACAATCTGAATTATTTTCAGAAGTTCTCTTAGAATTTCTTCAAGCAGTCTTCAGAAACAGTTTTCCAGGCTTCTTGAAGGACATTCAAAGCTCTTCTTTGGTTATTGGCTGCCTTTTCTTCTCTTCTTAGTCAATATGATCCCACGCTGCTTCAATAATGTTGAGGTCCTGGCTCTGGGAGATTTAATCCATGACTGACAGTGTTTCATAGTGTGTGTTTTTCTATCCAGGTACTCTTTTATTGCATTGGCAGGGTGTTTAGGATCATTGTCATGCTGAAAAGTGAAGCTGCTGCCAATCAGATGCTTTTCAGATGGTATTGCATGGTGGATCAAAATCAGATGGTACTTTTCCGCATTCATAATTCCATCAATTTTGACAAAATCTCCACCGCCACTGACTGAAATGCAGCCCCAAATCATGACAAAGCCTCCACCATGTTTTACAGATGGCTGTAGGCACTCACTGTTGTACCTCTCTCCTGACCTCCTCCATACATCACCACGCCATCAGACCTGTTGCCAGTGATTTTCAGTCCAGTTCTTGTGTAATTTGGCATACCTCAGCCTGACCTGCTCCCCTTGTTTCCCTTCCTTAAGAATAGCTTCTTGACAGCCACCCTTCCACTGAGACCATTTCTGATGAGGCTTCAGTGAACAGTAGATGGATCAACTGAAGGTCTTGTCAGGTCTTTGCTGGATTTTTCCTATTTCTTAAGGACGTGACTTTCAGAAACTGTTTATCTGCTGTAGATCGTTTTTTAGGCCTGACACTACTTCTTTTGTCCTCCACTTTCCAGTTTACTTCAGTTTTTAAGGACACACTGCATGCCATGTCGAGATATGGCAAGTTTTCCACCAATAGCTTTAAAATTGGTTCTTTGCTAAGTTATCTATTACGTGTAGACAGACACAGGTATACACACATAATCCTAGGTCAGTGTTAAATGACTGAATAAACAAACAAAAAGAATTCCTCCTCAAAATGATCAGGTACTAGGATTGGACTGAAATGAGCCAATGTTCAAGTCCACTTTAAAAATTACAGGAAAGTCTGGCTCCTTGGAAGCAAAATGTAAAGAACTGAGGGGTGAACTCAAGACTTCTGCACGGTACTGTATATTTCATGATAATCGTGCTCACAGAACGCAGCTGCTGTACCTGGAAACTTCCAAAGCAGCTGCCGCCTGGAAGGCTAACATAGCAAACATATGGAGGGCTGTTGGATGGGACCATTTCATAAACAACAAGGGCTCCGTTCCGCAGGTCGGCTCCTCTGGTCAGCTTCATCTGCCAAAACTCCTGCAAAGCTTCCACCACGTTCACTACAGGACACACAGATAAAAGAGGCCTCGTTACATCAGAGTAACACAAACCATTAGTCCAGTTTACATGTGTTTGTCTGTATCCATTAGCCAAGCTCTACAACATCCTCTCTAAACAAAAATTGAAAGGTGCAGGGGAAGGTCGTCTCCAGGATGCCAGAGCATTTTCCGGAAAGGTTTAGGTGGCTGCCCAGAGGAAATTCTGCATCACCTCAGAGGAGCGGCTTACAGAAAAACACTCGACTCTGCGCTTCGTATGAGAAAGCTGAGTTCATGTCATCCACAAGGAAACAAAAACAACAATGGAAAGCTGCAAACTCTGCAACTGAGTCATAAATGATTACTTGGGTTTGGGGTCTGTTGGGAAATATGTGTGCGGCCAACATTATTTGAATGCTGTTACTGCTCACTGTTTGAACACAGGCAGCCTGCATCTCACCCTTATACAAGTCTGGAGGCTCTCCAGCTTCATCAAACATTAAAAAGAAGTTTCTGTCAACAAACTATAAGCCATATTTTCCATAGAGTAGATCCCTAAAGCACTATCCAAATCATTTTTAATATGTATGCTGTTCTCTTGCTTTCAATTAGTAACACAGTTTTAATCAATGACTGGGAAGTTTAGACACTCTAAATATTTTGGTTCTTTTCCATCAGGGAAGCGTCTGATCTGTCCTAAGCTCACTCTGCTGGATGACAAATAGTGTGTCCAAAGACACAGCCAGAGTTGTAAAGAACTATCTTCAGTGTCAAGACAAACAAGGAGACCCACAACAGATGGTCAGGCCCCCACAGAGTCCTGATCTCAAAGTCAAGTCAATCTGGGATTACATAAAGAGACAGCCTAATGAAACAGCCTGAATTTGCTCCTTAAAGCATGAGAGAGTTAGTGCAGTTTTAAAGACAGCTTATTTATCAGTTTAATGCTTTTTGTATAAAGTTAAATACTATTAAAAACAATTTCTTGTACAATTGTTGCTTTTTTAAAAAGTATTTCCACTCTAATTTTAGTTCCTAAAACATTTACAGTGTCCATAATGTACTCTATTTTAAACTCTGGCTGCACGACACTGGATTTGCATTGCAGTTCTGCAGTCTGTAGTGTGGTAACTGAGTCTAACACACCAATTCAGGCTCATGACAGTGATTTAATAAGGATTTCTGGTCTGTTTTTATCCATTTCCTCCATAGTAAAAGTGGAAAGAGACAGGAAAGACTTGATATTGAAGAATGTATTGTGGAGCTGGTACAAGCTCAAACCTAAAAAAAAAAAAAACTACAGTCACAGAACATCCTGCAACTCCACTTTAAAGTGCACAAACCCTTTTCCAGAGCTATATTTGCACATGATGCCCCTTTTCTGATAATACTTCTTTAAATACACTGAATAGCCCTTTTAAAATTACAACTTAATGACCGCTTTAAAGGAACATATAGGAAAGCCTAATTACATCATCTTGTGTGTTTTACTGCCAAAAGTCTTAAAAGATGCTGCCAAGGAATGTGTCAAGAAGCCTAAATGGGATGCAGGGGAAAAGAGGCTGTTAGTTGGCGACACATGGGGACCATCTTTGGGAAATAAATCCTATTAGCATTGGACAGGAACAGATGTTTTAGCTCCAGCTCTAGCATTGCTTAAGCCTTTGGTCTAATGGTAGTTTTAGGTACGCCTCAAGAGGGTAAACTCTGACCTCCAGGTGATGACAGAAACAGAAATTAAACTCCATCTTTCAAGTAAAGATTACTAATGACGTGCACTTCTGATTTAATATAAAGTATAAGAATTATTATTTTTCTAACCAGAGGGTGTGACATTATTTAACAAACTATACTGGCACCGCTCTTTCATTTTTCAAGGATATTAACGTTTTTCACTGCGTCCATTACTGTTATTTACCGTGTAACAGGAGTGTAATGGCCAATTTACGAACAATAGCTTATTGTTCGTTAATGCAATCCCCTGCCGCCCTGGAGTTTTATCCAGTGATGAAGTGACTGGAGCAAATATCAAAGGAAACTTCACGGTTACATTGCATCAGGTGCAAATTACCACTGCAGCCTACATGGTGTATTTACACAGTGGAGATAAACGTGAAAATTACAGGAGTTTCTTTTTTATGCCTTCCTTCCAAACAAATGGCGCAGCTCAAAGTGGTTTTCAGCTCTTCAAAAGTCCCCTCCCCAGCTATAACCTGAAGCTTTAAGACACACATTAACAGCGCTATTTCCAGGACAGTGTCACCGCCGGTCATTACCTCTGCCGTAACCCTGCGTGTGTTTGGCGAAGCTGCGGACCACAGCCTCCACCGCCTCCTTCAGTACTGCCGGGTTCCCGGGGTTACAGTGACCGCTAGCCCCCGGCCCCAGCCCCGCTCCTACTCCGCCGTACAGGCTGTGGAGCTGCAGCGGGGGCGGCGGAGGAGGAGGCCCAGACGAAGCTGCCAGAGAGGCCGGAGAGGACAGCAACGGCGCGATGGGGACCGTAACCCCGGGCCGGAGAGAGGAGCGGAGGGTCCCGGTCGCTCCCGAACCGAATCCGATCCCCCGCTGCAGCCTCTGATGGCGGACACTGTCCGGGATAACGTTAGATTCCATTGTCCCGACGTAACGTCTGCGGAGTCCCGGTCTGGAGGAAAACTGTAGCGATCAGCCCGACGGCTTCTGCTGAAAAAGTGAGCTTTAAGGGCTGAATGAGCGAAGGATATCAGGTTTTTTGTCAGTCACAGCGTAAGTAAGTACTGAGCTGACTTGATTCGACACATAACGCCGCTGCTATGCATCCTCGCTCCGCGGATTAGACTGCGGGATTGTCAGTCAACTGTTGCCTTCAAGGACCCCTCGTATTCTGGTTCTTCTGCAACTAATGCTACAACTACACTGTAAAATGTATTTACAGTACGGCTGCATACGTGTCTAATATGTAAATTGGTATTCTCTGTAATTCACTGAGTTGTGCATGCTTTCCTGTTTATTGTTACAGTGACTGTGTTTTGAATGAGAAAGTTTTTTCTTTTTCTTGGTATGCAATGCAAGTAAAAATAAATCCTTCTCTGTTCTCTGTTTATTTTCTTGTTTTCCTGTGTTTGTTTTTGTGGAGTATTTCCTCATCCTAACTGAGGATCTAAGGACGAGGGATTCAGGAAACTTTACATCCTGGGGCAATAGTAACACTGACTTTAAGTTGTCATAATGTTTAGCTTTACATTCAAATCGTAATGCAACCTCGCAAAATATTCTGCAACTAGGAAACTCCATGTTAATTTTATTATGTATTTTATTTTTTTATTTATTGCTGTTGTACAGCTGCTGACTTTGCTTTATGTTAATTTGTATACATTTTTGAGTTGATTTAGAAATAATAAGCCAACAAATGTCACTGCACCGATAGACAACTTGCAATGGGTTTGCGCTGCATTCGCTTTGGACTGGGGTAGCTGTGGCTCACATGGTAGAGTGGGTCATCTACCAATAGGAAAGTTGATGGTTTGATCCCTGACTCCTCCTTTTTGAATGCCAAAGTATCCTTGGGAAAGATACTGAGCCTTGAGTTGCCCCTGGGTGTGTATGTGCACAAATGTCAGAAAGCACTTAGGCATAGATAAAAGCACCGTATAAATAAACTTATTTTGGGTGCTCAACTGAATAGGAAGGTGCTATAGAAAAAGCAGGGTTTCTTTGTTTGTGCCAATCAACAAAACAAAAAGAGGTTGTTCAACTTTACTTGTTGCAAACAAAAATTACCAGCAGTAATAATCTGCTTATTTAATACACAAAATGCTGCTTAAAAAAAACATATAAAAATAAATGTTACTTTTCGGTAACAAGGCAATCATCTTTGTTACAGACAAGCCTTGTTACAGACATGTTACAGACAAGTAGCATATGCTTTTAGTTACGTGTGCGGTTTTGAGATTTCCTATTTTCCCTAGAGGCGTGAATGCATCAGTGGAAAATCAGAAAATGTCAAGCCGAGAAATCTGAGCCTGCTCTGTTCTTCTCTGGCACCAACAGAGAACAACTACAGTGCGGGTTTACAGCTCTAGCTCTGCTGAAGCATGTGATTAAAACTTGGATCAGACCAACTCAGTTCACTCGATAAGAGATGGGGAAAAAAATTAGGATCCTTCTTTGAAATACTGAAACATAATGCAAGTTTGTATTATCTTTAACTGTGAGCTGGGGGGGGGGGGGCCACCAACTCAGAGCAGAACAAAGACTTAAAGAGGAAATGGGACCTCCTCTTGTGCCTCCTGAAATGTTTTTAGGACTTTCTGGGTCTTGTGTCATTTTTCATTCTTTGTGCGGTCTGGGATGAGACCAGAGAAGTCCAAAGGAGGAACTAGTCCTTTTTTCTTTTCTTTTTTTCAAGCTGAATCTGCATTAAATCAAAGATTGAACCTCATCTGTTTCCACTAAAAAGCACATTTTAAACAAATTAGAGCCCAGCGAGAAACTGGAAATCTCTCAAAGGACAAGGGGAAAAACGTCGAAAAAGAGTGTTTACTACAGAGTGTGCAAACAGCAGAAGGATTTCAGCAGATGCATGCTTTATAACTGTGAATGAGTGTGTGACTCGCTACCGCATGCTCTCATTTCATGACACCAGTTAATAACCTGAAGGTCTCTGGCTTATGTTCACTTCCTCTGAGATTTGTCCATTGATGTTTTCTAAAGGGTGTTGGCTGTTCTTAACTTGGGGTCTTGTTTCAGCTGGACTGAACTCCAGAGTGGATACAACTTTAATGCAAGAGGCTTCAAGATTAAGTCCAAGAAAACCTGTTACGGGTGATCCTCTGACCTAAATACTGCGCATACTTTTCCTTTTTCTGCATATTTATACAAATACTGTGTATCTCTCCAGTCTAGTTCATCGAATGCAAGCACAATCATGGGGAAGACTGCCTGCTTGACAGTTGTCCAGATGACAGTCATCTACTATGCTGTATCAAATTATGTTAATTGAAAGTTTACTGAAGGGAGAAGGTCTCTTTTTACGAAAAGGTGCAAATGCAATAGGGATGACTGAGCAGGATTGTGAAGAAAAGTTGATTCAAGAGCCTGGGAGAGCTTCATGAGGAGTGAACTGAGGCTGGTGTCTGTGTATCAAGATGCATAGATGTCTTCAGGAAAGGAGCTACAGCTGTTGCATTCCTAACATCAAACTGCTCCAGAACCAGAGACCAAAGACTGTTGCTCAGCGGTCCAAAGTCATGTCTTCAGATGAAAGTATTTCATTTGAAAGTCAAAGTCCTGGAGTCTGGAGGAAGAGGCACAGAAGGTGTTTGAAGTCCAGTGTGAAGTTTCAGCAGTCTGAGATGAGTTGGCGTGCCATGTCATCTGCTGGAGCTGGTGTTGGTTGGTCCACTGTGTTTTATCAAGTCCAAAGTCAACACAGCATCTACCAGGAGATTTTAGAGTTCTTCACTTCTCCATCTGCTGACAAGTTTTATGGAGATGTTGATTTCCTGTTCAGCCCACAGTATCAAATCTACTACTAAATATTTTGCTGACCATGTTATTACTGCCAGCTTCCCTGACCCGAACCTCACGGAGACTCTGTGGGGAAGATGAGAAACACCCAATCTAAAGTGCCACAACCTGATCGTACTGATGCAGTATTTCATGATAATGGATCCCCAACCAAGAACTGAGTGCATAAATGAACATACTTCTCAGAAGCTGGGTATTTCTGACATAAATTACAAACCCCTTTTTTGAGATGCAGCTCCTCCACAATCAGGTAAAACATTAAATTGTCTGTTTAATATAAGAAAGCAGCTTTTAGTGCAGGATTGCCTTTAACAGCAGCTGTTTTACTGTTTTTACAGCTCTTAGTATGTTTCCTGCTAAGTTGAGCCCTTAATGCAATCAATCATTTTAATGGATGAGCCAGGGCCTCAGGGGGTCAAAGCTTTGAAAAGACAGAACCAGGACACATTTTTTCCTCTTACCAGTTTTTTTTTCTTTTCATGCTGACATCTTTTTGAATAAATGCCCTCATTGTTCACATCTTAGCTTTGCTGAACTACTTTTGCTACTTCTTCCTGCTGCACACACTTTAATGTCAAGTGATGCATCCTCACGTTGCCTGCATACCACAGAGCAGATGGTCCTGTGTCTGGAGCACTTTTTAGATACATAAGGAGTTTAAGCCAGCAGGACAGTCCAGGGCTGGATGCAGAGAATGTGCTGGTTTGAAAACACTGTGCCATGTTCCACATCTGGTTTTGATCAAAGCGTTACAGTCTAAATCGAATTTTTAAAACTCCATCGCAGACGTTTCCCATCAGATGAATACTCACAGGCCATTTGTACTAGGTTTATTAAACAGCTCATGTTGTTTATGCTCCCTGCTCACATATTTCTATCCAAACACATGTATGAGATTGTTTATTACTGGCTGGGGTGGAAAGCGGTTGGGAATTAATCATTTTACAGCAGCTATAAAGATGGGTTGGAGGCTATGACACCCTGCTGGATGTAAGCCAAGGGTAGAAGGTTTACATTTGCACGAATTAGTGCAATTCATAATGCTGCTTCCTAAAGAGCACTGACTAAAAAAAAGTTATTTCAGCCATCGCCCCCTGAACTTGCTGATCATCATTGATATTCAGTGGTTTAAGGCCACCACATTGTCTCTAGTTGCTTCCTGTAACTCCCCTACTTTGCAAAGATGAACATAAAAAAACAAACAAACAAAAAACACAAAACCAGGCTGTTGAAACTTGTGCTTCAGTGTGTGGCTTGGTGCCACCCCAATCCAAATATCCTGGAAACACCCCTACCTGAGGGCGCTATGAATGTGTACAATTTCATTAAAATCCATCTACCAGTTATTAGAGAATTCACAATAAATAAATTCCAAATGTCAAATTTTAAGATTTAACCTCTGGGAACCACGCATGGATTTATCCGATGTATCCAGCCGATCCAATCAGATGATTCAGTCTGGATTAAAGTGGTCTGGTTTTATTCAGAGAGCGCCACAGTTTACAATAGAGTTCAATGATCTTTACGCACTGAGCCTAAAAAGCGCACAAAGCCATCAATAAAGCAGTTGTTCACAAGAACTCAGTATGCTCAACATACTCCTGAGCCTTCACAAATTTGTGACAACTCAGCTTGAGGAAAACTGAAAACAGGAGTGCAACACTGGCATCGAGCCTGCTTCTACATCTGTTATCATATCTGTTGAAGCTGACGTCACCAAACGTGGCCCTGCTGTCGTAACGCCGATGCTGTTAGTGATGATTAGGTGCTTTGTTTAATCAGCAGGATAAGATGCACACTCGTGTTGGACAGTCAGCAGAGGGGCTGCTGGACTTTGGTTCATTTTGTCCGGCTGGCAAATACAGCAGCAAGGGTCAGAACTTAAACATCCAATAATGTTTGCCTTTTCTTTCTTTATCTCAACCAATCAGACTCAAAGTCTGACGGGGACGCATCACCATGCCAGGATATAAAAAGTGCGAGAGTCCTGTGTGAAGCCACCATCCGGTCCAAATTCTCGCAGCACAGGTGAGTCTGATTTTCTTATGGGCTTGAATCAAAACTTTTTCTTCTCCTTTTCCAAAAGTCTATGGTCCACCTGTTAATTTATTTTATATATATATATATATATATATATATATATTTTTTTTTTAATGCACCTTGTAGTATCTGAATGGTCAGCATTTAGCAGTGATGTAAGGTAGAGTTCAGACTGGGTGGAGGTAGCACAACCAGCTATTTAAAAAACTTAGACCCTACAAACATTTTTTCGGTTACTGAAATACAGTGATAGAGCAGAAAATACTGCATTTGAACTCAGTATAAATGGTAGAAATGTAAAGAAAATGCCTTGTACGTGTAGGATTGATCCTAAAAGTTGGATTTTCAGCAAAAAATAATTCTAGACAAGGCGCACTGACAGAAGAAACTATCAGCACTGAAGTCTTTTAATTTGCTTTAAGTAAATATTTCTTTTTCCAGTTAACAACCAAAGAAGACATTTTTTTAAAATAACCAGTTATGCCCAGTTTTGAACATTTGTCCTTAATAAATTATTTTACAGGTTTAGAGCATATAAAGTATTCTGACTGGCTGTTGATGAGCCTGTTTGGACAAATACACAGTGATGAAAAATATTGATTCCATTTCCACATGACAGCAAGGCAGACTGGAATTCCTAGAAAGCACAACTTTATCAGTGATAAATTCTGCTTTTTAACATCTAACAGTTTAAACACACTGCTCATGAAAAGTTGGATTTTCTTTTGTAGGTCTTATCCAGTCAGCAGTCATGAAATTCTCCCTCATTGCCGTCATTGTCGTGCTCGCCCTTGCACAAGGTATGACCAGATTTTGGCATTTTTATTAAATATCTCTTTGTGTGTGTGTGTGGGGGGGTGCTCCTTACTTTGACAAAGAAAAAAAACTTTTTTTAAAAAACCAACAGGAAGCTTTGCACAGGAGGCCTTCAATCTTGAAAAGCTCGGTCAGTATTTTGAGGAGGTGAGGAACAAAATGACTCAGGAGCTGACTGAGATCATCAGCAACCAAGACCTGGCAAACCAGGCTCAGTGAGTAACTAACTCATCTCCACACACCAAGACGGGGCTGCTGCTGATCTCACTAGACCTTTGTTCACTGGGTAACGATAATCACATAAGGCAGACCAGAGTCATAGATAACCCTGAGTACTGACTGTGTGATTGAGTTTTCTTTTTTTACTAGACGAGTAGTGGAGGGTAGCTCATTCTAATAGACTAGATACTCTATTCCACTACAATTGTTTGACTTTTGCAAAAAAATATAAAATATGATCCACCAAGCTGTATGAGCTTCACCTACATTATTAAAGTGCACTTAACATTATTGGAAATGCATTTGAATTCTGAGTAGTTCTATTTCTCTTGCTTACATTTATCTACATTTTGAGTGTCATTAGAGGTGGCGGCTGTGTAACATAGAAACTACCGGGACACATGGCCTCCCGACAGGTGCGTTTCTGATTTTTAAATTTAAGTGTTGATCATATTCTACTCCACAGGACCTTCCTGGAGGACAGGAAAACCCAGATGGAGCCCCTGGCTTCTCAGATCCAGGATCAGCTGAGGACCGCTGCTACCAACATCGAAGAGCAGATCAAACCCCTGGCTGCCCAGATGCAGCCCATGTTCGATAACCTGCAGAAGCAGATGGAGGCTCTGATCCAGAATATGGCAGAGCAGGCACGGGCCATTGGCAACTAAAATTCAGCTCCGCTAGCCAATCTCCACCTGCCACCACATCACCAACTTTTGTTGTGGACTGAATTACTGCAGCTGCTCACATTGAATGGCTGACCCAAAATGTTTCAGTGCTTGTTGGTATTTGACACTTTTTTGGTTCTGTCACAAAGCACAATCAAAACAAATAAAATGATAAAAAAAAATTGGAACACAACTTCTGTGCAAGTTTCATTTTGTGAAATAGCGATGACTCAGAACAGTACGAGACGTATCCTTTGAATGAGAACACAACAGTCAACAGACATTTGTTTTATTCAAGCAAGCAAAGGTCAGGGGAAATTTGACAACAGGCTTGTAGAACCCAAACATTAAAAAAAAATAAAAGGAAAAAAAAAACAGATAAAATGTCAGAAAGGAATGCTTTCAATCTTCTGTCACAGAACTTGCCTTTAAAACCCCTCAAAAACTGAGCATTTTTTATTTTAACTTTTTCCACTTTTTTTGTTACTTTTCTCTTTATTCACAAACCAGACCTGGTGTTTCTGTTCATTGCAGCCTGGCTGGAGACTTGTTTTCACTGTTATTTTTATATATTATTTATTTTCTTTTTACTTTGTTTTGTGTGTTTTTAACTTTTTCCACTGAGAATATTTTGTCAATCAGTGAAGCTAGTCTCAAGGTTCCCCACTCCTGTAAAAAAAAACAACAAAAACAATAAGTGATATGAACCATTTGTTTAAACCACATTTAAACAATTTGCAATAACAATTTTCAAGTCCACTATTATTTCACTGTACAAGAAGCTAGGTACATTCAAAGCTCTAGATGAACTGAAAACACTATCCTCTCCTTGTTAAAGCACCTCTGAATAACTAGTCATACCTTGGGTTCAGACATTTGGGACCCCAGCTGAATTGGTAACTGTCTTCTGGGCGGCCTCCTTGGCCTGATGAGCCTGCAGCACAGCAATACGTAACTGAACCAAGTACAGGACATAACA
>JAMQGT020007793.1:0-24409 GCA_024447675.2 Pterophyllum scalare | reverse complement strand
TGTTTATGTGGCTAACTCATTCCAGCGTATTGCTGCACTGAAAAATTGCACAACTTCAAGAAATAAAGGAAAATAATGGCTTTAACGTTATAAATCTCTAAGTATGCTCTAAATATATTCATACACTAAGTGAGTATGTATAATTTTGACCCAGCAGAATACAGAAAATCAAAAATAAATGAAAACTTGGGCACCCAATTCTTGTTTTTTTAAAATTACTGAAGATTATGCTGTACAATTCCAGCCTGGAAAACAGTTCAATTCGGATCACTGTATAGTGTGAGTACACCCTGTCACACCTGTCCCTGCAGGTTCTTGGAGCCCCAGCAACTCTTCAGAGTGACCATTCCATTTCTTTCAATCAGGCACTGCATGGCCAACTGAAGGGGTCCATCTCCTCCAACCAGCAACACAGTTTTTCCTTCCAAAGAAACATCTGTAGAAATGTTTAAATCATCATTAGTAAGTGGAAATGCCTTGAGCAGCTGAGTCTGTCGATAGACTCCCATTTAATTTATGTCTCTAGTTAAAATTATATAAAAGCATAATGTAAAAAAAAACAACAATCTTAAGTCAAAAACCACATGTTGTGCATGGAGCATACACAACATGTGGTTCACATTGTTATAGTTACAGTTCTGTTCCCTCATGCAGACGGGTTCATCATCTCTATTAAAATGCCTGGAACTCTTTACTAGTGATATCAGCAGTACTGAGAATATCTAAACCTGGAGTATGACTTCTTCCCAGTGCATCTTAGGCCATATCTCACGTATGTCCCCGATTCAGAAAATTGCAGGAAATTAAAATCAAAAATTGGCAAATATTTTCCAAAGTCACAGTTGTCTTGACAAAAGCCATGAAAATGGTATTTCCTGTTTTGTGCAGTAATGTAGCAGATCTCAGGAGATAATAGTAAGAAATACTGATTAAATGTTCTTTTTTAAAAGGTACGATTAGTAGATACAGTAGTCACAATTTGTTCAGCCTCTCTGTCATTTTAATGCCATTTTTATCAGTGTATCTAATTTAATCTCCAGTGTTTACAGATCGTCCAGGCAGAGCACATTTAGGACCAGTTAATGCAAAAACATTTCAAACACGTTTGCTGCAGTTATTTTTTTTTATTTTATTCTTATTCGAGATTTTGGGTCAACTGTTTACACGGACTGTAATTTAATACAGTCTATCAGCTACACACCAATGCACATGCACTTAATCAGAACAGTGTAACTCGCTCAAAAGTGATAAACATGTCCTGCATTTGTCTTTCTCAGTGGCTAAAAATATGCACCTAATCTATTTCTGGCACAAGCTGCACAAAGCAGTCAGAAAAATAAATGGTTCTAGAGCTTCTTGTTAACTTTCAAAATAAGAGACTCATGGAGACGCTGTGATAAGAATTGAACAAAACTGTATTAAAAGACTGATTTCCTCCAGAACTCACCATGGTTCTCCAGGATATCCAAAACAGCACCGGCTATAGGAGGTACAAAGCCTTTGCTCAGGTCTCCTCGTATTAGACGGCCCATATTCAAGTCTGATATACTAAAACAAGACAAAAACATACACAAAATTTTTTTTTTTAATTTAGCCATCTGAAAGCCAGCCACTTTTTACAGGCCATAACAGATTCATTTGTAAAATGCTATGGATAACAGTACACCTATTAAACTCATCACACAATCACACGTGATAAATGTTAATGATACAGCTCAGTACTGGCTAGTGACATATAAGAATATATAGTTTTGTTAGTTAGAGCTACGGTATAAAAAAAATTCACACATACTTTTAACATGCAACAAAAATAAAATAAGTCTCAATCCATCAAAATCACCACATATCCTTTTTTCTGGATAATTTCTCCTTAACTGAACCAGGTCTTATCAATTTGCCATAACTAAGAAGGGTCCCTTGCTAATTTTCTCATCACGTGTCTACACACACTGAACACAAATGTCTTAATTCTGTGCAGCCCTTTCTTATTTGGGTCAATAGGACACACACTGTGAGTTAATTCATTTATATTAATGTAACAAAGGGCTGACCCTAGATCAGCCTTTTCAATGGCACTGGAACCCAGCTGATGAGGGAGCGCCGCGCTGCGCAGCATTGTGTGAGCTGTAGGAGGAGAAGAGGGTTCTGGAGAGTGCTAGCATCATGATCGCTATTGTTTGGACCTGTGTGATTTGTAGGTAGTTTCTGGCTTGATATTAATCCCTGTGTGCGTTCAGTAACAAAACCACACACACACACACACACACACACACTCTCATCCCCGCCCATAGAGATATATCCTCCACATGGTATCCCATTGTATCATTCCATCAATCCCACAATAAATCTTCAGTGACTAACGCTCTGGACTGTCCATTCTAATCGATGCCAGTGGCCACATCTACAGTGGAACTCAGTCAGATAGTGAACGTCCCACACAACAATTAACCTGGAACAAAGAAGCACAGCTGAAGCCATCTACCTGCCTGGTGGCTCAAACAGCATGTCAACTGCAGCATTCGGATCTATTTTAAAAGCAAACAACCTTACATACATTATTACATTTATAGAAATGATAGAAATAACAGCTCTCACAGTGCATTTCATAACAGGCTGTTTATGACTAAATATGTCTGCCCCTGCAGGGTTTTACCCTTCTATGTCCTTCTCTGGTTTTAGGGTGTTGAGGACCCGATTGGTGATAGAGGCTGGTGGGAGGTGAAGGTAGACACCATGCACTCTGGGGTCATCATTCAGCTTCAGCAACTCCTCTACAATCTGCATGCATACATAAATTTAAAAAAAAACAACAACAATGACACGTATATGAAATCTTGCCAAAAGAAAAATGATAGATGCAATAGTTGTGAAAAAATACCAAACATAATCAGATACCACTCGTGTATGTGGTGAGTGTACAGAAAAGTCAAGGGCATTTGCTTGAACACAGGAAAAGCGAGAAAAACAGTACATGCACCTTCATGTAAAAGGTCAGTGCTGACTGAGCAAGGGAAAGCGGTGGTGGATATCCCTGAGAATGTGAAAAACAGGAAGACAGCAGAAAGGGGGACAAGCTAACGTGTAAAAGTAGACCAGCAGATTAGTAGAGAAGCTGAGTTCTCCTAAGGCCAGGCATGGCAACATAGATCATCCACTGTCAGCTCAAATGTCTGAGCTATTCCCATGGATTCCTTGTGTCTGTATGGATCAAGTGGCAAACTCCAGCTGAATGAAGAGAGCCAAGAGGGTTCCCCTAAGTCTCAGTTACATAATACTGGAAAATGCCATCAGGTGGCATAAAAACTGATTAGGAAATAAAGCTAAAACTGGGGTAAAAATACTTGCCCATAGCTCTGAAGACCTTAACACACAGCCACCATAATCACATGCTGCACAAACACGAGAACAGTAATCATGTAGTGACTTGCTTAAAATTGAGGGGAGAGGAAGAGTTCTCAATTTAAAAAAAACAAACTTGTGAGTCACATCAACTTACGTCATCTTCACTGCACTCCTTTGCCAGACAAATCTGAGTGACATTCAAGCCGATCTGTGGACGAGGAGAGAGCAGATATTTTGTAGACGTTAGAAAAGAACAAAATGGCCAAGCTTAAGGAGAGAAATCATGTAAAGGAAAAGCAGTGGTGTGGATTACCTTTCCTGCCATTTTCTTATTTATCTCCAGCATGCCGTCATCTTCACCTGCCTTTGACATAAAATAAGCACACTGATAAACAATACACAGAGCCCTGATAATAGAGGGAAGCTGTAAAAAAAAAAAAAAAACTTCAATAAAACAGATAAAACCAAGGTCAAGGGTAAATTAAAGCAAAGCAAGAGACTTCTAGCACAATGCCCCACTCTCAGATGAAGCAAATATGTAGACTACTTTTTCTCTAGACATTAACAACATTTGAAGATCACTTGCCACAAAATAAAACCTTGTGTTTTCACTCGGTTCTTTGTTCTGTGAGGGGATTCTACACAGTACTTGTGTTTATCCTTATAGTACCTGTAGAATGGCTAACAAGGGTTGGATTGCTGGGTTTCTTCTCTGCAGAGTCACAATTGCCTCCCTGGTGCTCTGAACCACTTTCCTACAAGACAAAACAACCTCGTTAGAAATATCCATCAACCAATTAATGGGTACACACACGATAAAAGACCCACATCAGGAAAGTTGATAGTACACTTTATACTTTAAGGCAAAGACCCTACAGTAACAGAGAGAAAATCCCAACAATCAAGCAATTACCTATGAGCAAGCACTAGGCAACAGTGGGAAGGAAAGCAAACTATGCATCAGAGCTGATGGGAAGGTGGGAAGCAGTCAAGTGCTGTGTTCACTTTCATTTGTAAACTAGCTTGTGAAACACAATAATGTATTTTTTGCTTTATTCAGTACTGAGTAAAGCAAAATACACTCAGGACCACAAATCACTCCACATTCCCTGCTGTTCACTGGTTTCACCATATTTGAATTACTGTGCAATCTACTTCCTGTTAATATTCTAAAAAAATTTTTTTAAACAGATGGGGGACACAGTTCTAGAAATTTAAAGCATTCTGGTGTCCAAATTCAATTCAATTCAATTCAATTCAATTTTATTTATATAGCGCCAAATCACAACAAACAGTCGCCTCACACTAAAAACTTTTTGCAACTCTGTATGTGGAGTGGAGCTGTGGAATGACCATGACCCAGTTTAAAAGGGGGTACAAAAACATGGTTTTTGCAAGGTACAGGGAGAAAGAAGGGCTTTAAATAAGTGTTCTCGCACACTATGTGCGTGTATATGTGCATGCATGTGTACATACACTGATACAATATTAGGGAGGTGGTCATAATGTTATGCTTGATCAGTGTATATGTGTGTATACAGTACACTACAATATCTTCCTTGTGTTCCTTAGCCCAAGCCATTCTCTTCCTCTTGTTGTTCTTCCTTGAAAATGGCTTATTTGAATTGATTTGACCATAAAGACCAGATTCACGCAGTCTTCTCGGAACAGTTGATGTTGATATGTGTGTGCTACTTAAACTCTCTAAAGCATTTAGGTGGGCTCTTATCTGGAGTCTGTTAACTTGCACTTTCTGAGGCTGGTAACTCTGATGAACTTATCCTGTGCAACAGAGGTAACTCTTGGTCTTCCTTCCCTGGGGTGGTCCTGATGAGAGCCAGATTCATCATAACGTTTGATGATCCTTGTGACTGCACTTCAGGATACTCTAAAAGTTCTTGAGATTTTTTGGACTGACTTCATTTCTTAAAGTAATTACGGACTGTCGTTTTTCTTTACTTAGTCGAGTAGTTTTTGCCATATTATGGATTAGAACATTACTCAAATAGGGCAAAATTCACTTTTTTGTTCACTAAATAATTCCATATGTATTTCTTCACAGTTTGGATGACTTAAGTATTAATCTACAATAAAGACACTTTATAAATAATGAAAACCCACTTAATTAGAAGGTGTGTCCAAACTGTTGACTGGTACTGTGCTTTATAGACACACTACGTTATATAAAGTTCAAAATGTATAACATTAACTGCATCGAGCTCGCTTCTAAATACATCCACACGATTCTTTAATACGTGAATAAACCACTTTGTCCAAGTCACATTACAGTCAATGCAAATCGCATTGATCTGCATACATTTAAATGTTCGCGGTAGATAGGATCAGTCATGCACCCCTGTGTTTTCACTCAGTTCCGAATTCCGAACATGTTAAGTATCGCATGTTTAGCAACAGCAGAAAGGGGTTGCATCAGCTGGCTGATCTCTCTATAATACCGGGGACACGTGCAGAGCTGGCTACCAGCCAGGGGCCAAACGCCGGTGAGACCGGAAATAATGACTATCGTTGATCACCTCAGTAAACGACACTCCGACGAACTGACCATTCGGCGATGGTGCACCACATTCAGAGATTTAAGCTACACTGCTGTTGTTATTATTATTGTTTTACCTCACATGGTTGCCGTACTCAGACTCATCCTCCCTTTGAGACCGTATCACAGACTTGGCGGGTAACTTCCTGTTGGTGCCGGTGCTGGAGGTAGCGCTTGAAGCCCGGAGGAGCAATCGACCATCGGTAATACCTACCGGTAGGCATCCTCGCACCAAACCGGTGAATCTGCTTCCAGGACGGACTGGATGTCCCCGGAGACTGCCGCAAGCGCTGCGAATTAGAGCCAACTTCATTGTCTTTTTTTTAAATATATATATATATATGTATATAAAATAAAAGCGACTAAAAAGTATTTCTTTTGTGTTTGTCTCTGGTGGCGGTGGTTAGCCGGCTTCCTCGGAAGGAACAAAAAAGTTGAGGTTTCAACAGGGTGACGATGGAAGTACGCTGCGTTCACGGGCAATCGGAAAGCTGAAAAGCTAGCGGTCGGTGCGCTTGAATACTAGCCCCTCCCGGCCTCCTCCAAATGGGCAAATCCCAATCAAATAAACGTCTTTTATGACAACACAATTTGTATAGGAGGAAAATGTGGATGCTTTGCTGTCACTGCGTATATGCCTATGCAATATGTAATTATGTAATAATTTGTGTGTAAACCACGTTTAATCGCGGGTTTCTTACTTACTCCATGGTAACCGGTAATGTTACACTGCTTGAATTAGGCAATAAATGGCGATTTATTTATTTGTTTATTTATTGCTTTGCAGGTTTAGATTTTCTAGTTAAGCCATCATTTCAAAGGCCCAGAAGTTTTATTTTGAAAATCGAGTACACTTCGAAGCAGCAACCTAATGAGAAGGGGGTTGACCACGCGCATTTACGTGGTTAAAACGCTGAGAAAAATAGATCAGTGGGTTCAAAACCCATCTCAGATAGTGGGCTAACATAGCCATCCATCCCACTGTAATAATGTAAGCATGGTGAATAACACTATATGTGTCTCAGGCTCACTAAGAATCACTATGCAACTCTCTCAAACATACCTATTCACAGGAGGCCAATCAGTGTTAAAAATCATCTTTCAGTTTAGTCTAGGCCAACTTCACATGTCATGTCATCCTCCTGTCTTTATATTCAGATCCTCTATGAGCAAGCATTTGGCAACATACTCTTAAACCAGAGCAGTCACATTTAAATTAACAGCATGTGATAGAACAGGCTTCCATGCAGAAAGGATGGGCTGGTTGCCTAAGTTCAACTGTTCAGTTTAGCCACATGAGTTTTCCCCATGATTGAAGCATAAACCCCAACTTCATTTTAAAGGTTTGTACCAATCATGCAAATTAGGTGTATATCAGAAATATGAAAAATAAGCGATTTTGTGCAAGATAAAGAAGATAAGAAATCCCTTTATTAGTCCCTAGATGGGGAAATTCAGTATAGCAGTGGCAAAGGTATGGTACAGAGCACAAACAAAAACTAAGATACAATGGGAATATTAAAGCCGCAAGTGGCGATAATCGGGCCCTCGCAGCAAGCGTGCGTCGACCCGTGGCGCGCTCGAGCCGTGCCGTCCTCTGAGGTTTTTTTGATTGTGATGGTGTACAAAATGTCTGTAACCAATTTCATTAATTTACGGGAAACTATATCTTTTGCTCTCCATATAAACCCAATGCAATATTTGGAGGGTGGTCACGGCTCCAGCGTGCAAAATGCGGCGTTGGTCTGATTAACTTTTAGGTTGATGTCAAGAATGTCTGTAACCAATATCATACATTTTCAAGAAACTAAATTTTTTGCTCTCCATACATGGTCTCTCATTCAAATTTTCATTTACTTCTGTAGGGGGCGCTATTGCACCTATAGCCTTGAATCCGTAGTTAGGGGTTCAGCCTGAGTTTGTACATGAGTGATTACATTTTTAGGCTGACCAGGCAAAGCATGTGCGAACGAGTGCACAAACAATTTTGTGGCAAGGGAGAAAAAAGAAGGCCAAATTATATTCTAGAAAAACCATGAATAACTTTTGATGGCCTACTAGTCTAGATGATTTGGAGCGATTTTGGTCTCACTGGGTGAAATGCCCTAGGAGGAGATGATTTAAATAGCAGGCCTGAAAATGGCAAAAATTGACACCTTCAATTGAAAATGGCTGACTTCCTGTAGGGTTTCAGGTAGAGACTTTTTGTACATCTTAGGATGCTACATGAGCCTGCACAATTTCAGATATGTAGATAAAATGTAGCTCCGGGGCTATGCAAAAAACATGTTATTTCATGATATTTCCAGGTCCCACTAGGTGGCGCTCTAACGTTTATGGACTTTATGCATATCAATGTGTTCAGGGTAGGAGGCTTATCAAACCACTAAAGTTTGCCACAGATTGGGCAATGTGGCTTTGAGTTACTGCCATTTTTGTCTTAATGGCGAAACATCAAACTTTGTCATCCTGTCAGGGTCACGCCATTTGGCAAAAACTCACAGTAAGGCCAACTCCTTAAGGCTTTCCAGGGGAAATTTGAGATGGTTCTGCTCAACCACCTTGGAGCTGTACATCAAAGTGTAAAACATGACATTTCCTGTACCCACTAGGTGGCGCTGCGACTATCGGTCTCCTCTGCTCCTTTAGTGTCTTCGGTCCCCTCTGCCCCCTCAGTCCTGGCTTCGGTTCCCTCTGCCCCATCAGTCCTGGCTTCGTTTCCCTTAACCCCAGCTTCGGTCCCCTCGGTTTCCTCTGTAGTGCCCTTGGTCCCCTTCAGTCCTCTTCGGTCCCCTCAGCTTCCCCTTTAGCTTTGCTGGCCTCTGTCAGCACTTCAGTCCCTGCTCCCTTAGCTTAAGTCAGTCCAGTCCCTTTAGGCCCCTTCAGCCCCCAGCCTTTAGTCCCTTCCTTTCCCTCAGTCAGCGCCTCAGAGCCAGCTCCCTCAGCCCACTTAGCTCCCTCAGCGCCCTCTGCTCCTGCTCCCTCAGCTTCAGTGCCCTCAGCGCCCTCAGCCCTGCTCCCTCAGCTTCAGTGCCCTCAGCTCCTGCTCACTCAGCTTCAGTGCCCTCAGCTCCTGCTCCCTCAGCTTCAGTGCCCTCAGCTCCTGCTCACTCAGCTTCAGTGCCCTCAGCTCCCTCTGCTCCCGCTCCCTCAGCTTCAGTGCCCTCAGCTCCCTCTGCTCCCTTAGCTTTAGTGCCCTCAGTATCGGTCTCCTCTGCTCCCTCCTCTTCAGTCCCTTTGGTCCCTTCAGGCCCTTTAGCTTCAGTCTCTTCAGGCCCCTCAGTTTCGGTTCCCTCAGGACCCGTACCCCCTTGCTTCCACGCGGTGTCGGTACCGGGTCCACTGGTACGACCAGGTGGACACTGTATGGCAAAGTTATCCTAGCCGTGCCCTCAAAATTTTCCACTCGCTTTTGTTTCCTTCCTTGGATTGGTTTTTGGACTCTGTTGCCCTTTTGTTTTGCTTATTGTGTCACAGCTGGCCGCTGTGCAGGCAGGAAGGAGGACCCCAAATTGCAGAACTCCAGGACAGGTGTAATTTACACACAGTTTTATTTACACCAATCATACAAACATAATATGGAACTAAACACTGAGCTCTCCCGGAATACACCAGACGGAGGAGACGCAAAACCGACTAGACTTCACTCGACTTGACACGACTAAACATACATGAAGGACAGCGGACAACAACCAATGATGCGACAACAGGCATAGAAAACACAAGACTTATATACACAGGAGATAACGAGGGGAGTGGAAACAGCTGGGAAACACAGGAAATACTAATCATAATGACAAGACCAAGGGAAGCAGAACTGAACATGACAGACAGAGACCAAATGACTATCAAAATAAAACAGGAAGTCAAACGGGGAAACAAGGATGCAGACCTGACACATGGAAACACAAGGAACAAGAAATAACAAACTGAGGACAACTACAAAAGATAACAAAAAACACCGGGCCACCGGCCCAGGACCATGACATATCGTTCTGGTCCTCCTTATTTTAACGTCTAGGTTGACGTCCCTGCTGTGCGTTTAGTGTTTTTGGGTTTCAAGTTTCGAGTTTTGGATTTCAAATTTCGGGTTTTCTTTGTGTAGCTGGCTCCTGATCAGCCTGTTTGAGTTAAAGCCTTGTCAATAAAATTTAAAGTACCAATTCTGCTCTTGCCTGTGTCCTGCCCTGGGGTCCTCCCTGCCTTGCCCGCACCAGCAACCGTGACAATTACACCTGTTTATTGCACTAAATAAATACCTAACCTACTTAAAATGAAGTATATTGCACAGTACTAGTAATAGTAGTGGTAAACATAGTGGTCTAATTCTATTTCTGGGAGCAGTGCTGATTCAAAATTCTGACTGATGCAGGGAGAAAAGACCTGAGATAGCGCTCCCTCAAACATTTTGAGTGCAGCAGCCTTTCACAGAGGGAGCTCTTCAAAGCTGTCACAGTGTCACACATGGGGTGGGAGTCATTTGACAACATGGAGGACAGCCTTGCTAGCATCCTCCTCTCCATCACCACCTCCACAGTGTCCAGGGAGCAGCCCAGGACAGAGCTGGGCTTCTTGATGACCCTATTGAGTCTCTTCCTGTCAGCAGCAGTAGTACTGCTCCCCCAGGAGATCACATCCACAGTGAGACCAGGTTTGCCCTTGTGCTAAAAATAATAGTTCAAAAGATGTAGGTAAATATACTATAGATTAGGAAACAGGTGAACATATGTTTTACAGCAGGAATATGGTCATCCAATTCTAAAGTTCTTATACATTCCTTCCTACATCAACTATCCAGATAAGGAAACACAGTTTGGCTCTGTGCTATCAACGAGCAACTAAGCTGTCCTTGTGACCCATGCAGCACTACACAGAGGACAGATCATTGTGCCCCAGAAGCCTCCAGCAGGCTTGACCTTCTCAAAATTGTGAAACTTTCACCAAATAATACAGGAGTTGACTCCCCCCCAAAAAAACATTAGACACAGGTCTCCTGATTTTACTACTAGACAGACAGTTAGGCTGCATTAATGAAAGGATGCATAAATATACATGTTTACCCCAGCTAGATCAAGAACGAAACTGCTAAGGGGCATAACGAACTGTGTGATATAATCAGGAGCATGTAGCCTAGAGAGAATAAAGCCACTGAAAACCAAACTTGTTTGTGCCAGCTGTCTCTCTCTCTCCCTGCATAAACACAAGTGTGTATTTGCAGAAGTCATTTGGGTGTGGCTGACAAACTCTTGATGTCAATTCATAACTGTCAGGTGTCCTATCACAGCTTTAAGAGCCCACATTTTGTAGGTAAATGTCAAAGCGTGAGTGGTCAAATGTTGTCACTGGATTTGTAGAAACCCCCTTAAAAACACACACACACACACACACACACACATCTGTCCTTGAAACTCCTTCCAACAATTTAGCTCAATTTTAGCCTTGAAAGATGCATAAGTGAAGGTTCACGCTCTGGTGGTTCACACAAAGCTGCTCACACCTTGTCCTGCCCAAACCAGTGATTCCCAAACTGTGGGCTGCCCTCCGCCGGTGGCTGTGTAGGTACTGCAGGTGAGCCTCGGCATCATTTTAATTCCAACAATTAAAATAAATAAATAAATACATTAAAAAAAAGAAATAAATTCATGTAATATTACCAATCAAAAGTAGTAAGTGTAATTTAAATTACACGTTTTCTTCATTTCTCTTACCCATGTCTGATCCAGAACTATTTTATTTCTCTTGATAGTTTGGGAATTGCAATTGATGGGATACCTCAAGTGCCAGGAGAAAAGCTGTTGATGGAGACTCAGCAAGTGAATCACCAGGAGAACAAATCTGATTTCAAGTGTGGGACCAGAAATCATGTTAGTCTGGTGGTTAATCGGACATGAGTTTCTGTTTACAAGCTGAACGCTTCTGAGGTGCAGGTCGCTGCAAAACCAAACCAATCAGTTCGCATTCCTAAAGTCACGTGACTGCGTTTCCCCACAGTGTCGCAATTCCCCAAGCTGACAAAATCCACAGCAGAATTTCAGTTTTTATTCCAAAGACGACAGCACTGCTAATACGTGGAGCTCTTTTTTTTTTTTTTTACTTTTGCGCTCACAGTCCAGACTTCAGAGGATGGCTAAAGTTTGATCTGTAAACAATAAGAGCAAAGCAGGTGAGTCTCTTCCCTTTAATCTTGTCACTATGCACGAAGTTATTTCACCTTGATGCATATGAAACGACTTGTCGCTTGTATAAAATACAAGATCAGTTATCTCTTGAGTTAGCATTTTTTCTAAAACACTTTTTTTCTTACAGATTTGATAATGTTTGGACCACGTGTTTACCTTCTGATCCACTGAGATAACCACAGTGTGCCTGGGTGTAGTTTGTTGTCATTATATATATATATATATACATACATACACATATACATATATATATATATACATATACATATATACACGCACATATATATATATATATATATATTATATATATATATATATATACACACACATATATACATATATATATATATATATGTATGTATGTATGTGTGTGTGTGTGTGTATGTAGAAAAATTCCAATATTTTCTGAGTCTGAGCTTTAAGTGAAGTGTAGAAGAAAACTTCCAATGTGATCACCTGGAGCACTTAAATGAATGGTACAAGCCACTGAATTTAGCTTAATAAAGAACTGTATAAGCACTGCTGTGAACATGCTACAGATTTATAGCTTAAACTAAAAGCAGGGACAACAGTGTGAGATAGGAGGATGATGAAGGAGACTGGTGTAGTGACAATGCCTGAAAAACCAGTGTTCCTTTTTTTTCACACTGAAAATGCTTTGACTGTTTTTCCAAGATGTAACACTATCTGATGTACAGAATCTGATGCTCAGCTTTTAAAAGTCCAAATGAATCACTCTTTGGCAAAAAGCAACACTGTTGACTACTCTTTGCTGAACCTGTTAGGCCAGTAATTAGTGGTGGGTGGAATATAACTGAAGGAAGAAAAAAAAAATTTCAATCATAATAATCTGAAAAGCAAACAAGAGGCCAAGAGAGTTTAAATTACAATTTAAAAAAAATTATTTCTTTAGTGTGCCTGAGAAAGATATGCTCCATCTCACAGGTTAGCCTGAGTTTGTGTTACTAATGTGTGTTAGATGAACAATAATGAGAGAGAAAAAACCATCTGTAACCTTCACTTGTTCCCCAGACCAACCATGAGGGACAGACTAAGCCACCTGCAGGCGATGTCCAACGGCTCTGTTGAGCCAGCAGAGTATGCGGAGTCCATGCGCTCTGAGTCGTTCAGCAATGTTGAGCTGGACAACACCCCTGCTCTGGCAGAGATCTTTTCTCAGACACAAGGTATCCACAAAGAGATCCAACTCATCCGCCTGGAGATTAAAAGGCTTCGTGAGCAGAACTCCTGCATGTTTCATGGCACTTCCACAAGCACTACTGAAAGGGACTCAGTTGGAGCCGATATAAAGGTGCGGGCTGAGAATGTGCTGGCACGCCTGCGTGACATGGATGGGACAGCGCACAAGCTAGAAGAAACATATGGCGCAAATTCTCCTGTGACACGTATCGCCAGAACCCAGTACGCTTGCCTCAGTAACGGCTTTCGCGATGCAATGTTTGACTATAATGAGGCCGAGATGGGCCACCGGGAAAACTGTAAAGCCCAGATCCAGAGGCAAATGGAGATAGTGGGGCATGAGGTGACAGGAGAAGAGGTGGAGGAGATGATTGAGAAAGGTCAGTGGAACATCTTCATTGACAACGTTGTGACTGAAGGTAGAACGGCCCGCTTAGCCCTGTCCCAAGTTGAGAAACGTCACCAGGAGCTGCTAGACCTGGAGAGCCGTATCAAGAGCATACATGAGATATTCCTGGACATTGCCCTGCTGGTAGAGGAGCAGGGCTCCATGCTGGACTCCATCCAGAACAATGTTCAGAAAACTGATGAAGGCATCCAGGATGCCCTATTCAAAATTGGCAGGGCCAAGCGCCATGACAGCAACAACCTATTTAAAAGAATATTTAAAAGGACATAAGTAGCTGAAGATGGTTTTTTTTTAGCCGGCTCAGTCCCAACATGAGACGGATTTACTAATAAAGCTACTTTTGGATGCTCCCTTATTCACAGGGGGTCATCACAGCAGGTAGCTCCGCATATTTAATTTGGTAGATCTTTATGCCAGATACCCTTCCTTATCCAACCCTAAAGGGATTTGTGTCTAATAACATTAATTTAAAAAAAAAAAAAACCTCTATGACTTTCAGAGACTTTCAGGAAATAAATAAAATTGCTAGTAACATGACTGTTGTAAGGCTGAATGATTCTTTAATTCTTTGTTGTTAGATTTTCAGTTTTACCACAGAAATGAACAGGAATATTACAGTTCTTTGGCTCATCGTCAGAAGTTTCCCATCCATTCAAACCATAATGAAAGATTCTATATGTGTAGCTCCTGAATGTCTGGAACATAACCTGTTGATGGACACAAGTAATTATGTGTTCTAATCAGGGTACAGTGCAAAAAGCTGGTAGAACCACATAAGTCTGCTTTCTCCTGCGCAAACACAAGCCAGTCCTGTGACAGTCATGTGGGCGTGGCTGGGAAAATCTTGACGCGGGTTCAAATCAGCACAGGCTTGACTCAGCTCAAAAACTGTCAGGGAGGCCGTTGCGGCTTTTAGAACACAAATCCTGCAGTCTAAGGGTCAAATACGCAATGCGTGGTCATTTGTTGTCACAGCGTTTGAAGGCGTCCCCCTCGCATATAAACAAACTAAAGAACCTAGTGGTCTCATACAAACAGTTTTGCATATGTACAAAGGGAGAGACAGCAAGTTTAATTTAGCATGCACTCGGATGTTACACGCCCGCTGCTCACACCTTGACTCACACAATTGACGCACCCGAGACGCAGAGTCGCTGCAAACCAGACCGACCGGGCTTCATTCCTGAAGTCACATCATTGCTGTTGCACGGCGAGGCCGCACTTAGACTGACAGAGCCACCGTTAAATTCCAGCTTTTGCTCCAAAGATAGCAGCATTACGCATGTGGGGCCCATAGTTGTGCTCACAGCCCAGAGCAGTCGACTTCAGTACAAGAGGATGGTGCGGAGGCACCGCGGCCACCTGACCTCAACGTCCAAACTTTGATATCGGTGGACTTAAAAGCGAAACAGGTGAGGATCTTTGTTTTAATCTTGTCAACCTAAGCGAGATTGTTTCACCTCGTTGCTCATGAACGACGAAGAAAGATGAAATGAAAACATACCTGTTTATGTTGTGGCCTATCAGACAATATGTATGAAAAGTGATTTTTAGTTATTTGGAGTGAAAGAGACACTAGCGTGACCTATGCATAACCTAAGACTATTATCATATATTTATGGGGAAAAGTACTTATTTCTTCTAAAAAAATCTCCACTTATTGTTATTAGAAATGTTATAATACTTGAGCCTCATATTTACCTTATGATGCCTTGTTCCTGCTTGTAGCCTGTTATCAGTATCCATGACACTTAAGAGTTGTAGAAAAATCAAAATATTTCCTAGTAAAAGACTGAGCATTGGGTGAAGGGTTGGAATGGTCTAGAAAAAAAACAATGTAATGATCAGGAGCACATGCATATATTATATGTATTTAATTTGCTAGATTTCAGCTTAATTACGAATTGTGAGAGGGCTGTTTTGATCAAGGATACAGATTATCAGTTATGCTTAACTAAAAAGCAGTGACAATATCAGATAAGGCAGTAAGGAAGCAAGGGGTGGCGTGACAATGCCACAAATACCACAAATGCCACAAAATAATTATGTCACCAGTGTTACCTTTTCACACTGGAATTTTTTTTTGCTTAGACAGTTTCTCAGACTCATGGAAAACTCTTTCTGATGTGCAGAATCTGATCAGTTTTTAAAGTTTAAAATAATCTTTTGCTAAAGACAGATCATAAGTTGAAAGAACTAGTTTGGTAGGAAGCAACACCTTTTTCTATTCTTTGAAGAACCTGTTAGGCCAGTGATTGGTCCTGGGTGGACACCCAAAGGAAGAAGGAAAATATTTTTAACCAGGTATGAAACTTAAACAAGGTGCCGATGTGTTTAAATATGAAAACAAAAACGAGTCTCAGTTTACTCAGTGTTGCACAACTCAAGTCAGCACCTTTTAAAGAGTTTGCTTTACCATTGTGTGTTAGATTAGCAACAATCGGAGAGAGAAAATTGTCTTGACCTGTGTAACTTTCACTTGTTCTCCAGACCAACCATGAGGGATAGATTAAGCCACATGCAGGAACTGTCCAGCGGCCCTATGGAGCCAATGGAGTATGCAGAGTCAACTGTCTCAGAGTCCTTCAGTAATGTTGACCTGGAGGATGAGTTGCCACATGAAGCAGTGGTGTTTGGTGACAACACCCCTGCTCTGGGAGAAGTCTTTTCCCAGGCACAAGGTATCCACAAAGACATCCAGCTCATCCGCCTGGAGGTTAAGAGGCTTTGTGAGCAGAACTCCCGCATGAGGCACGGCACCACCACCATGAGCACCATTAAAAGGGACTCTAACACTATTGGAGCTGATATAAAGGTGCGGGCTGAGGATGTGCTAGCACGTCTACACGAGATGGACGGCACAACACACAAGCTAGAAGAAATACATGGTGCAAATTCTGCTGTGACACGTATCGCCAGAACCCAGTACGCTTGCCTCAGTAACGGCTTTCGCGATGCAATGTTTGACTATAATGAGGCCGAGATGAGCCACCGGGAAAACTGTAAAGCCCAGATCCAGAGGCAAATGGAGATAGTGGGGCGTGAGGTGACGGGAGAAGAGGTGGAGGAGATGATTGAGAAAGGTCAGTGGAACATCTTCAATGACAACATTGTGACCGAAGGCAAAACGGCCCGCTCAGCCCTGTCCCAGGTTGAAAAGCGTCACCAGGAGCTGCTAGAACTGGAGAGCCGTATCAAGAGCATCCATGAGATATTCCTGGACATTGCCCTGCTGGTAGAGGAGCAGGGCTCCATGCTGGACTCCATCCAGAACAATGTTCAGAAAACTGATGCAGTCATGCAAGATGTCCTCTTCAAACTGGGCAAGGCAAAACGCCATGACAGCAACAACCCATTTAGAAAGATGTTTTGTAGCTGTTTCCCATGTGTCGACTAATGAGTGCAACGTGCATGTGCAGGGGGCCATCCAGGCAAAGATGATAAGAGCGAGCTGTTAGGATATTAAAGATTTTCAATATGTGTCATGAAATTGTTCTGATTTTCACAATATTTATCAACATGGCCTTTGTATTTACTGCTTAATATTTTCTCAGGAAGTAAAAGGGATTTGAGTGAAAGGTTTCAAACTACTGAGTTTAAATGCAAAAATCTTTTGGAAGTACATTTTTGTGCTGGCATTTTGGCCTGATGCAACAAAATTGTATTGTAATAACCTTGATGAAATATTTTGTTTGTGGCTACATGTCTTTGTGCTAGTATCACGCATAATGGAGTTGAAGGACTGCAAAGATTACCAGTAACCGAGCATTTTAACAAGGATTTATTTTATATAAATTATACAGGGATTACACTAGTGATGCACCATGCACACTACCTTTTTATGACTTCTATGTATTAAAATGTTTCTGTCTTTTGTGGTGTCTATTATAAGTAAATATAAAATATAGTTTAAAAAATAACACATCTGGTTTTCCTATTTAAACTTATAATTCACATGAACGCTAACGCGTCTAACACATCTTATATTCTTCCTCCAACACACAGACACACCATAATGCCATTAACCAGGTTGTCTCACCTAGACACATGGCACCTGTGTAAAATAAAGCTGCTTATTCTGCATTTTTCTGTTTTTCTCATTAAATTTTCATAAACCCTTGCTGAGAATGCCACTTAACAGGAATGTTCTTACTTAATCCATTTGTTAGATTCCTGTGATGAAACAATGCTCAAGGAAGTATCATGTATTGCAGTGGGAAGGCCCAAGCAAGTCACCTGTGAATGGGGGTGGCAATCACACACACGCTGAGCAGAAAGCAGACGGCCCACCTCTTTCAGTAGATTAGCCACAGGTTTTTCTAGTTGCTAAATATGTCGAATGAGACAAGTTGAAAGGATTTACTTCCCTTTCCATAGCGTGGGGGCCATATAAAGAAGGTAAGATAATTTGGTTTGTGAGGTTAATGATGTGTGTTTTTGGTAGGAAAAGTGTTGCCACCTGGAGACAACTGGATAATTGATGGGACTGCTGGTCATTTAATTAGCGCACCACTTTATAGGCAGCTTGGGAAGCTATGATTTATTAAGAGCCGAGAAAACTGACTTAAGTATTTTTACTCTAAGCTGTGACAACTTTTGAAATTAATGTTATTCACTTTAATGGTGTGGAATGAGGAAATAGATTCTCTGTGTTTGGGACTGAAACTTGATGAAAAGATAACTGCCATTCAAGTGCCGCAATTTAAATGGAAAAGTCTGCTTTTAAATAAAATTGTGACTTCCTTGTTCCTTGTGTAAATGAAGATATTTCTGTTGATCACTTAGCTGTGACTACTGTGACTGCTGACAGGAAAAGGCTGCTGCATATAAAACTGACCTTACATGCATTGTGTGCACCAGCAGCTTTTTTCAGCAATGATATATCTTTTTAGATGGATCTTGCAGTTCCCCCATTGGTAAATTATGGCAACAGTGCACTATAATTTTCAGGCATGTGACAGATTGCTCACTGTTTAATTATATATTTTCATTTGTCCTTTGTGTCTCATCACTTTGAAGAATGCACATAATACTCAGTTTGAATTATGGATTTTATTTATTTGATGACAACTTAGAGTTATTTACACACTCTATTGGCTGTACTTAAGATGCCCATGTAACCAAAAGTTTCTTTTTATATTGGTCTCTCAGGCAGAATGCGGGACAAGTTGGAGAGACTGCAGACTATTATTGAGCAGCAGGAGGTGTATGAGCCAAACTTTTATGAAACTCAGTATGATGTTGACGAGGCAACTTTGTCTCAAGCGGTAATATTTGAGAACTCCCCAGCTATTGAGGGCATCTTAAAGGAGGCCGAATCAATACGCAAAAACATCTCCCTGCTCCACTTAGAGGTGGCACGTATGTGCGCCCACAATGAACGCTTTGCAACCTCTGTGCGCCGCCTGACTCTTCTTAAAAAGGATTGTGACTCCATTGCCAGAAGGATCCAACAGCGGGGGGAGGCTCTGTACGCACGTTTACAGGCCCTGGGTAAACAGAGCGAAGAGCTGGAGGAGAAAGAGGGTCCCAACTGTGCTGTTAGCCGCATTGCCCGTGCTCAATATGAGTCACTGACCCGTGCCTTCCACGATGTTATGACTGACTACAATAAGGCAGAGGAGGCTCAGAGGAATATGTGTAGGGTGAGGATCCAGAGGCAGGCCTCGATACTGGGAAAAGAAATCAGTGATGAGCAGCTGGATGTGCTGGTGGACAAAGGTGGTGAGGGATGGGCAGAGCTGTCTCAGGGACTTCAGAATCAAGGTGCGCTCTCGTGCCGCATGGCCCTGTCTGAGATCAAAGGCAGACACAAGGAGCTGGTGGAACTGGAGGCCAGGATGAAGGAGGTCCACGAACTGTTCCTGCAAATGGCCATACTAGTAGAGGAGCAGGGATCCATGCTCAATAACATTGAGGCTCATGTGTACAGCACTGAGGAATATACTGAAAAATGCAACTTTCACATGAAAAAGGCCGTACAGTACAAGAAGAAAAATCCTTTTCTGCAGTGTTGCCCCTGTCTACCTTGCTGGAAAAACAACCAAATTTTTTAGGATTGTGTTAGATGTAAATTAGTAAAAATTTGTATAAACATTTAACATGCATGTGGAAGAAATTGAACTAAACAAAGTGCAATATGTTGATGATAAATGATTGCACTAAGTGTACAGAAGACAGTTCTTCCCGGAGAGTGGCGCATATTTCTTTGAAAAGGAGCCTATAATTTGATTTTATAGTGAAATAAAGTTAATATCACAGAATTTATCCACGTATGTGTTTGAGCGAAGTTCAAAAAAGAGGATGTCCTAAGTTGAGACTGTTATTTTAAGCTGTTCAGTGATACACAAAATAAATTGTAGTTTTTGAAATTAAAATTAACTTGTTGTTCTTGTCTGGTCCACATGATCCTTGAAAAGTTGGATGAACCAGGGTCATGAGAGTGGGTGGAAATATGGATAGAATAAAAACTATTGATGCTGGATTATTAGTTTATGATTGTGCATGAGTGGTTGTGGGCTGGACAATGTAGGCATCACAGCAAGTTGGCATATTAGACAATAGCAAAAGTTACAAGTTGGAAATCATGCTACATTTGGTTGTTACTGGAGGGGGGGTCATTTTCTTTTATAAATAATAAATGCTAGTTCCTCCAGATTCTTTGATTCTTGGAAGGTGTAAAGCTTTTGACTGCTGTATGATCACCTGACATATTCAAAGCTATTTCCTGAATGCTCTATTGTGTAGCTTTTAAGTAAATGTCATGTCAGGCTTTGTGGACTTAGATGAAACTACATTACATTAACAAGTGGTGTGAGTTCAGGGAATCAGCCAATCACATGACAGTAACTCATTTTGGCATGTCAACATGATCAAGATGACCTGCTGAAGTTCAAAGTGAGTATTAGAATGGGGAAGAAAGGTGATTTAAGTGACTTTGAATGTGGCATGGTTGT
Organism: Pterophyllum scalare; assembly: GCA_024447675.2. NCBI lineage: Eukaryota > Metazoa > Chordata > Actinopteri > Cichliformes > Cichlidae > Pterophyllum > Pterophyllum scalare. The sequence goes on along the minus strand of JAMQGT020007793.1, from coordinate 3,769 downwards.
TGATGCCAGATGGGCTGGTCTGAATGTTTCAGAAACTGCTTATCTGCTGGGATTTTCCCACACAACCATCTCTAGGGTTTATAGAGAATGGTCCAAAAAGAAGAAAATATCCAGTGAGCAGCGGTCCTCTAGGTGAGGAGAATGGCCAGACTGCTTTGAGGGGATAGGAAGAGAACAGCAATGCAAATATCTGCTAGTTACAACCAAGGTATGCAGAAGAGCATCTCTGAATGCACAACACGTTGAACTTGGAAGCAGATGGACTACAGCAGCAGAAGACCATACCAGGTGCCACTCCTGTCAGTTAAGAACAGGAAACTGAGGCTACAATTCGCATGGGCTCACTAAAACTGTAAAACAGAAGATTGGAAAAACATTGCTTGGTCTGATGAGTCTTGATTTCTGCTGTGACATTTGGATGGTAGGGACAGAATTTGGTATAAAAAACATGAAAGCATGGATCCATCCTTCCTTATGTCAGTATTCTGGCTGGTGGTGTTGATGTATGCAGAGGGGAATATTTTCTTGAACACACTTTTGGCACTTTGGTACCAACTGAGCATCATTTAAATGGTGTCACCTGTCCGAGTATTGCTGCTAACCATGTCCATACCTTTATGTATCTTCTGATGGCTGCTTCCAGCAGGATAACACGCCATGTCACAAAGCTCAATTCATCTTAAACTGGTTTCTTGAACATGAGTTCATTGTACTCAAATGGCCTCAACAGTCACCAGATCTCAATCCAACAGAGCACCTTTGGGATGTGGTGAAACAGGAGATTCACATCTGGGATGTGCCACCTATATATCTGCAGCAACTGTGTGATGCTGTTGTGTCAATACAGACCAAAACCTCAATAATATTTCAGCCATCTTGTTGAATCTGTGCCATGACAAATTAAGGTAGCTCTGAAGGAAAATGGGGATCCAAGCTGGTACTGGCAAAGTGTAGGTAAATGGTGAGTGTATAGTAAACAGCCATATTTAAATGAATTTTTTAGATTTCATGTCAAGCTTCAAATGTAATCTTTAGATTTAAGATCAACCATTTAGATTTGATCAGAAAATATAACTGGAAATCTGCTAATAACAGCCACTGAGCTAGTTTTATTCCCCAGTCTGTTTAACAAACTGAAGTTGCCCATCTTGTCCAGCTGGAGTCTGACTAAGCAGATAATAACAGAATGACACCACTAAGAATCTCAATCCACTTTTTGCTTTTTCTAATTAGGCAAAATAGGCACAGTATTCAACCCAAAGTGTAAATGTAGGCATCTAAATTACTATGTGTGTGTGTGTGTGTGTGTGTGTGTGCATAAACTATAGAATGAAATTTACTGCCTGCCCTGTTCGTGTACCACTCAGGTCCACAGATACCCAGCAAGACGAGCCATCGTTCAGTCTCCAAAGTTTCTACGGAGTCTATTTGGTAACTTATTCTGCATGACTTCGTAAAATAGTGGTTCTTTGTGCAGTAACGTTGTTTCGCTTTGACTTGAGGTTTCGTTTGGCTGCACTGTGCCGCTAAATACGTTACTATGTATTTACAGTATAGAAGTTGCGGAGTTGTACGCCTGCTATAACTTCTGCTACCGGTTAGCATGTGCTAATGTTGTTATGCGGGTTCTAGTTAGAGAGAGCACTTCACAGGAAATCGACAGAGATGGAAGAAATTATCACAAGTATGCAAGCTGGTAGTTTTAAAATTTTTTTTTGTTATTATTACCAAAACAACACCTTAGGGATGGATAGTTTTAGTTAAAGCTTTCGATATCGAGCTTGACGTTAGCATGACAGTGGGTGAGTTGGCTACAAGCTGCTAGCAGCGATAGTATCATCGCTTAGACCGGAACGTTAGTTCCGTGTTGTCTATCTAGCGGATTTACGGTGTTATGCATTACTAAAGTTGCGCTAATTTAACAACAAAATTTCGAATAGACATGTGGAAGAGGTATACGGATGTGGTGAGTTTTACAAGTGTGGGGATACTGTGGGGTATCGTACGTATACCAGGATGGCCGAGTGGTTAAGGCGTTGGACTTAAGATCCAATGGACATATGTCCGCGTGGGTTCGAACCCCACTCCTGGTAAAAATCTTTTGTTGATTTATTTGGAGACTAACGTTATGGAACACAAACACAGAAACGAGTATGACACATTATCAGCCGGAGGCGTGACAAAAGAGAGAATATTAATGAAAACGAGCTCATAGATGCAGATATAATAGCTGCTTATACAGTATTGTATTATCGCTAACAAATGAAAGGAACTGTACTTCATAACAATTTCTTCATTTTACAATGAGTTCACTTAAAAGAAATCCAGCTAATTTGTGGTGGTAATGACATTTTAGCTCTAAGTTAACAGATTTCCAATAAACTCGTGATAATAATAGTACCCAAACATTACTGGGAGAATGTACATGAAGACAGTAGTCAATTTCATCTGCTCTTTAAATTCTGATTATCCGTCTATAGGTTACTTGTTCAGTACATTTTAGATGTGCTAAATCTTTTAGAGCAGTTGCACTGTTTATTCAGAAGAGGGCACTTTAATGCCTTCTTGTAGTTTCTGGGCTGGCATCCAGCAGTGGCCCAGAGGAGGCCTACACACTCTCACCCCTGTAATTTCACAGCCAGGGCGATGCCTTAGATTCATCGATACCCAGTCATCTGCATATGCCACCGGAAAGGCTTGACAGAAAATAGCTGCAAGCAGTACTCAACAGTTTGGTGCACTTTAGTCATACAGAATCACAGAAGCCTTATAAAGCCTTTTCAACTTCACAAACATGGTGAGTGTATAACTATAAACCATGTAGCAGTTTGGGGACAAATTACAGTGGATTACTGTGTGTAAAAGTTGATAATGGGGCCTAAAATACACAAGATTTCCGATTTTTACACATCATTATTCTTTCCCCTTCCTCCCTCTTTTTACTGACAAATACATATGCTGTCACTTGATATGTATTTTGAGGCATTAATAGAGCACTGATTTGTGAAACTGAGCCTCTTCTGTAGGCTGTGCGAGGAAGCATCCACAAAAGAGCCCCGACAACGACAACTGAGAAGCAGGAGGGAGAAGGATGAGGGCATACAATGGGAGATCAACATCTCTGCATCCCCAAAGCCTCAGAGACTCTTTCTAATGGGGTCTAATCTATTATTCAGTCCCCTCAGGCACTGGAAAAGTTGTTGTTTTCAGACCAACATAACTCACTATAACAACATGAAATCTGATACATCAGGGGTGTGTTTGGTAATGATTGTTGCTCTTGTAGGTATTATCTTCCCAATTCTTACTATGTCATTTCTGGACTCTTTTTTTAATGTTTTAAATGTGATTTCATTTTTTGCTTCCTTTCTTTTCATGTTTGCATTTTGTGCATCAAAGCTCCTATATGAATAAAGTTAGTTATTAAAAGAGGTTGTTTTTTGTGTTGATTGAATCACTAAAAAACAGAGGAAATAACAGCAAGACATGTTTTGTTACATGAATTATTTTGAATTAAATTAGAAAACAAAACATACACATTTCATGGATTTTATACTGTACCTGTCTGAAGGTTGCCTAGAAATTCCCAGGATTTGTTCATGGGCTGGAATACTCAACAAAGTGACAAGCAGCCAGCAGTGGAATGCAGTTAATCCTCCTAGGAAATACATCTTTGAGATTTCTTTTCACCTTATACATATCATTTCATGTTTGATAAAGCTTATAGTTAAGCAATACGTAACTGAACGAAGTAGAATACAAAACCATG